>QJNU01000039.1:118163-230797 GCA_004154915.1 Monosporascus ibericus | reverse complement strand
ATTTTTAATTTTTAATTTTTAATTTTTAATTTTTAATTTTTAATTTTTAATTTTTAATTTTTAATTTTTAATTTTTAATTTTTTAATTTTAATTTTTAATTTTTATCTTTTATTTTTTGATTTTTAATTTTTAATTTTTAATTTTTAATTTTTAATTTTTAATTTTTATCTTTTATTTTTTGATATTTAATTTTTAATTTTTAATTTTTAATTTTTAATTTTTAATTCTTTAATTTTTAATTTTTAATTTTTATCTTTTATTTTTTGATATTTAATTTTTAATTTTTAATTTTTAATTTTTAATTTTTAATTTTTAATTTTTATTTCTTAAATTCTTTTTTTTAAAAAAGGACGTTCATAAAACGAAAGGTTTATATCTATAATACGCTCGTTTTAATTATAAGGGAAATTATTACACTTACCTACCCGCGAAAAAACCGTAGAACGGAATTAACTTTTTAAAGATTTCTAATTTCGAAAAACCGAAATCGGAAAACGGAAAAAAAAGGAATTTCCAAATATCGACGCGTTCGGAAATAAATATTACGAAATAAAATATGGACGGTGTATTATTTACTATCGATATTTATATTAATTAAAAATATTTACATGAGATTTGATTAAGTAAGGATATATATATTTTACCGTAATAAATAAGAAGTTCGTAAAACGTTTAAAATTATGGCGTATTTTAATTAAAATATGAAAATTAAAAAAGGGTTAAAAAAAGAAAAACGAACTTTTATTAAGTAAAAATTAAGGAAATAGCGTATATAAAAACAAACGTCGATAAGTTTAAAGTTAAAACCTTTATTTAAATTATTAATAACTTAACGTACCACACAAGCGAAGCGAATGTACAAGCGAGACGAATGGTTATTAGGTACCTCGCAATAACCAATTTAAATAACTCAACTATAATACATCCAATTGATTTAAATTAATCAGATTCTTCATCGCTAAACGTTTTTATAACTTCTTTATAAGTACGCGCATTATGTCTGGGCTTGCCGCAGACGCCATACTTCCGTTCTTTCGTCTTAACCTTCTTGCGACGACCACCCCCAGCCGTTGTTAGCTGCGATTTTTTACCACCACCTTTTTTTCGGCCAGAAAAGCTTATCCTTTTTATATAGTAAATGTTCCTTTTTCTTAAAAACGTTTATTTTGATTTTCCGACGTTTACTTAAGATGTGGTTCGTTTTACGTAATTAAACGTTTTCTTTCCGAAAAAAAGCAGCTTTATATAAAAGTAATATATAACTTTTTATTATAAAATTAGCCGACTTAATTATTTTTATTAACAAATTACCTTAATAATTTTTAATCTTTTTTTATAAGTAACGTCCTTATTTTGTTATTTTACGGATATTTTTGGGGGTTTTTACGGGCGGAAAAATAAAACTAATAAAAGTAAGCAGGGAAACGGTCGGTATAAGCATAACTAAAGGAATTTCTAAATCGGATAAAACGTTATTAAGATCGAATAAAATAAATCCAGCTTTTTAAAAGCCGGATTTAATATTATCGGACGTTATGGTAATTTTAAACGTATTATAAAAACCGAAAAGGAAATCTTTTTTTACGATATAAGTATAATAACGTCGCATTAAACTCTCGATATATAACGAATAAACGCGCTTTAAAATAGAAAAACAGGATACGTTAAAAGGTTAAAGTCGATAAAAGGAATACGTAGGTATATAAAAAGTAATAATATCGTTATTTACGTAATATTTTTCGAATTCGATTAAATAATAATTTTCGTGGCCGTCGAGAATAAGGAAACGTTTAATTCGTTTCGTATGCGTTCGTATATACTTATTAAAGTATTAAATCCATTTTAAATTTAATTCGTTTATTATTTAATTATGATAACTTATACCGTATTTTTAATCGGGTAATAATTAATATTCGTAATATTAGGAATTAAAATGATTTTTTCCCGCCATAATAATAAATAACGGCAAAACCTAATTTTATAAATTAATAACTTATATAATTATTACTTATTTCCGATTACCTTATTAAGCTTATTTAAGTTTTTTACGTTTTTTAATATTTATAATTACTATACCCGATATTATAAAAAGCTTTATTAAAAAGCCCGTCTCGTCGAAGTTGTAAATATTTTCTTTTACGATGCCGTATTTTGCGATTATAACCCGAATAAGCTTAAACCATTTACGAAACACTTTTAGGTTTTCGCATAATACCTTTTAATAATCGATCTTTTGATTTAAATACGTCTGGAGCTTTTTTTGCCGTCTAACAAAGTTCGACGCCCAGTTAATTCCGACGCGTATCGTAACGCGCTAGGCCAGCAGTAAATTCGCCATATTTTTAACATGTTGAAGCCGGACAGGAAACGTTCGCGTATCTAGGTTAAGGATTCGTTTGATAATAGATTTCTCTTCGGTCGGCGTCAATTTCCGCGAATTGGGAATAATATCGGCTCGGGCGCGTTTACCGTTATATCGTTTATATAATGTAATTTGGGAAACTTTATATATAAACTAAGTGTCGCATAATTAAATTTCGGCTTTCGTTTCTTAACCTAAACGGCTAGGTTTATTCTCGCTTCTTTTGTAAGCCGTTCCATATTGTTGGTGTTAAGAAATGGACAATTGAAGTTGGGTGGTTAGAACGTGCTAAAATCCATTCGCTTCGCTTGTGCATTCGCTTCGCTTGTGTGGTACGTTAAACTAATTTTTAATATTAAAAATATTTTAAATAAAGCGTTACGAAATTACTTATTACGCAAAAAAACACCCTTTAACGATAAAAAGCGCAGGCGGCATAAAAGTTTATAAAGAAAAGTACGAAAAGTTAAAGAATCGCGTAAAAATAACTCGTAAAACGCGGATAGTCTTAACAGCCGCATTTAACGTGGAGCTACGGCAAAAAAAAGAAAAAGAAAACTCTATTAAAGTTTTAACTATTTTCGGTTACCTTAACCGATATTAATAAAGCCCTAAAGCCCAAAAAGGAAGCTCTAATAAATAAAAAACTTTTATTTAAGTTAAAAACGTTTCGGAAGCTTTTTAATGAAAAGTAAAAAAACGCTTTACCACCTTATTGTTAAAAAGTCGATTATAAAATCTAACTACGCCGCAACGAAGCTAAGCAGAAAATGCCTGCATTATAAGGACCCTTATATAACATATTCCGTAACGAACTATTAACATTAAGGAAAACCTTAATAATTTTTTAATAAAAACCCCGCTTTTATTTATATAAAAACTAAAAAAGGATTATAGCTTTATTATAATTATCGGGCGCTAAATACGATACCCGAAAAGAAATCGATATCCTTAACCTTTAATTACGGAAACCTTAAAAATACTATCCCGAATAAAATAATTTATAAAAATAAACCTACGAATAACGTTTTATCAAATTAAGATTAAGAGAAAAAATGAATAAAAAACTGCCTTCCAAACGCATTTTGAGTTATTCGAATAATTAATAATATTATTCGAGTTGTACGGTATTGCCGTAACGTTTTAACGTTATATAAACGGAATACTAAAGGAATACCTAGATATTTTCTACTCCGCTTATATAAATGACGTGCTTCTTTTTCAGGATTTAAGGGAAATTATATATAAAAAGTAAAAAAGGTCCTAAGTCGTTTTTAAAAAAGAATAGGCCTTAACTTTAACATATTTAAATACGAATTCGCCGTTACGATAACGAAATACCTAAAATTTATTATAAAGGCAAAACGGGAAATATAGATAAATTCAAAAAAACTATGCGCGATTAAGGAATAAAAGGTTCTTAAAACGCTAAAAAGGGTACAAAACTTTTTAAGCTTTACTAACTTTTATCGCAAATTTATAAACCGTTTTACGGAATTAATAACCTTTTTAATTACTTTAACCCGGAGAGGAATATTATTTCGTTAAAAGAAAAAACGGCAAAAACGTTTAAATAACTTAAAAACGCCTTTATATTAAAACTAATCCTTGTATAATAAAATTCCGAGAAGCTTATAATAACAAAAACGGATTACATTAAAAACGTTTATGAGGGGTATTTATTTTATATTAATAAGCAGAAAATATTAGGCCCGGTTATTTATTATTCTAAAAGGTTAAACGCCGTTAAATCTAATTATAAAATTCACGACAAGAAACCTTTAATAATAATTAATTACTTAAAAGTTTAAGATATAAAATTAGATAAGATTATAACTCAGTTTAAGGTAAATACCAAGTATAAAAACCTACAGTACTTTATAATTACCAAGAAACTTAAAAAATGTTAAATAAGGTAATTCGAAAAGCTTTTTCGATTTAATTTTTATTAAGAATTTTAGGTAAGCCGTTCAAATATTAAAACCGATACGTTTTCGCGTAAGGAATAAAATATGCTCGTGGGAAAAACCGATAATAAAAATAATAAATTAAAGGTTTTAATTATTAAAAGATACATAGCTTCTTTCGTTACTTATAAAAAACGGAAACGGCATAAACAAATCATTAACGGTTAATAGTACGGGTATAATAAGAAATAAACTACTTTAAAAAGCGTAAATATTTTAATATTATAAAAACTATTAAAAAACCTAGAACGTAACGTTAAAACATAATAAAAGTTACGTTCGAATTATTACTATTATTACTAAAGGCGAACGTAATTTTTTCGTAAAATTAAAGTTATTAATATCGATCGCGAAATACTTACTAAACGTTAAAAGACTACTATAATTTCGTAAACGTTTATAAATCCTAGATTAAGAACCGCTTAAGACAGCACTAATCTAAAATACGTACGATTTTTATACGGTAAGACACTCGGAAAGAGAAGTTACGATAACGGTATTTATAAAAACCTTTTTTTAGCCCGGAATATACCGTATAGTCAGAAAGCTTTGGAGGAACTACGACGTATACGGTTATAAAAACGTATAAAAAGATAAGAAAAAGGTGTTATTAAATTTATTACTAATTTTTAAACGGTTTTATAATAAATTATCGATCGATTTTATAACTAATTTACTAGCTCCTTCTAAATACGATTTACGTTTTTTTTCTAATTATAATAAACCGATTATTTAAGGTAATTATTTTAAAAGCAATACTTACGATTAACGTAAAAGCTTGCGTAAAGATGTTCGTATTAAATTGGGACGGGGTGATTTAGTTCTGGTTAGTGCATAATTGAAGAGAGTGTCACGATTAAGCCCGCAGTTCAATAGATAATGAAGGTAACGTAAACTGTATTATGTGGTGTTGAATCCATATGTAAAGCGATGATGAGTGTCTCTGGGGTTGCGCCCAGCGAAAAATGAACTCCTAGAAATACATGACTGGTGATAACTAATCGATCGGCAAAGCCATGTACCCGGCTCTGCACCCTGCACCATTTCAGTATGCCGGGTAGGTAGGTCCGGTAAGGTTTTTATCGGTAATAACGCGCTTTCGCTTTAATTCCGTTACCTTACCGCCTCGATTTCGACCTTAATTTCGACTTTTGCTTTTATTAAATCTTCGGGTTCCTTTGGAAAAAATAGTAAGCTGGTTATATAGCTTGTTGGTATTCGATAAAACGTGAGTTTATTTTAGAAATTAGGATTATTTATATTTCCGAAGATTACTACGAATACGCCTTGAGCAATTCGCGGGCGAGTTTCCTTAAATTATAAGGAAGTATGATTTTTAAATTACGTTGTTATTTCGCGGTATTCCAAAATCTCAGATTTAATTCATTCCTAATAAGTTATTTTAAAGTTTATAATCCAATTGTTAAGGATATCGTTAAGGGCTTTTTTAAGTCGTTTGCTAGATTTTATATATCGTTAGCTTTTTCGATAACGTCGCACACCAGCTCGCGGCGCGTTTTTTCTTGGCATTTGGCACCTCGCAACAATCAATCCAAATAACTCAACCACAACATATCGCATTAATTCAAACTAATCGGATTCGTCTTCGCTAAACGTATCTACAGCTTCCTTACAAGTACGCCTATTATATCCGGGCTTGCCGTAAACGCCACATTTCCGTTCCTTCGTCTTAATCCTCTTACGACGACTACCTGCAGCCGTTATTAGCTGCATTCCCCCCCCCTTCCTTCTCGGCCAAAAAAGCTTATCCTTCTTATATAATAAATGTTCCTCTTTCTTAAAGACGCTTATTTTTAGTCCTACGGCATTTACTAAGGGTATAATTAGTTTTGCGTAATTAAACGTTTTCTTTCCAAAAAAACGGCTTTATATAAAAGTAACATATAACCTTTTATTACAAAACCAGCCGACTTAATTATTCTTGTTAACGAACTACCTTAATAATTTCTAATCCTTCTTTATAAATAACGTCCTTATTTTGTTACTTTACGGATATTTTTAAAGGTCTTTACGAGCGGGGAAATAAAGCCAGCAAAAGTAAGCGGGAAGACGGTCGGTATAAGTATAACTAAAGGAATTTCCAAATCGAATAAAATATTATTAAGATCGAATAAAATAAATCCAGCTTTTTAAAAGCCGGATTTGATATTATCGGACGTTATGATAATTTTAAACGCGTTATAAAAGCCGAAAAGAAAATCTTCTTTCGCGATATAAATATAATAACGTCGTATCAAATTCTTAATATATAGCAAATAAACGCGCTTTAAAATAAAAAAGCAGGATACTTCGAAAGATTAAAACCGATAAAAAAAATACGCGGGCATACAAAAAATAATAATGCCGTTATTCGCGTAATATTTTTCGAATTTTATTAAATAATAACTTTCGTAACCGTTAAGGATAAGAAAACGTTTAATTCTTTTCGTACGTATTCGTATATGCTTATTAAAATATTAAATCTATTTTAAACTTAATTCGTTTATTATCCAATTATTATGGCTTATACCGAACTTTTAATCGGGTAATAATTAATATTCGCAATATTAAGAATTAAGGTAATTTTTCCCCGTTATAATAATAAATAATGGTAAAGCCTAACTTTACGAATTAATAGCCTATATAATTATTACCTATTCCCGATTACCTTATTAAATTTATTTAAATTCTTTACGTTTTTTAGTATTTATAATTACTATACCCGATACCATAAAAAGCCTTATTAAAAAGCCCGTTTCGTCGAAGTTATAAATATCCTCTTTTACGATACTGTATTTTGCGATTATAACCCGAATAAGCTTAAATTATTTGCAAAATACTTTTAGGTTTTCCTATAATATTTTTTAATAATCGATTTTCCGATTTAAACGCGTTTAAAACTTTTTTTACCGTTTAATAAATTTCGACGCCTAATTAACTTTAACGCGTTCCGCAATACGCTGGGCTAGCAATAAATTAGCCATATTTTTAATATGCTAAAGCCGGATAGGAAACGCTCGCGCATTTAAGTTAAGGACCCTTTCGATAATAAATTTCTTTTCGGTCGGCGTCAACTTTCGCAAATCGGGAATAATGTCGGTTCGAGCGCGTCTACTGCGATATCGGGCTCTGAAGGTCGTTTCGGCAACACCGTATATAAAACTAAGTATCGCATAACTAAGTTTCGGGTCTCGTTTTTTAACCTGAACGGCCAGGTTCATTCTGGTATCTTTTATAAGACGTTCCATGATATTGGTGTTAAGTAATAAACAAATTAAGTCAAATAATTGAAATGTTCATAAAAACGCGCCGCGAGCTGGTATGCGCCGCAAGCTGGTGTGCGACGTTACCTTTATTTTATGCGTTCGATATACCCGTTTTTCATTATGTTACTTATGTTCCGAAATCCTTTGGAAATTTGGTAAGTAATTTGGTAATTATTCGGTATCTTTTTTTTGCTTCGGCTTTAGTCGTTTTTGGTAAATAATGCCGGTTTCCCTTAATTTGTTATGCCATTCGTTAAAGGGTTTTGTCGGCTTGTAAATCGTAAGTCGATAATTCGGTAATATCGAAAATAAGATTTAATTAGTTAATTCTTTTACATTTTTCCGGTAATCCTTATATTCCTTATTTTCGTATACATAAACGGCCGAATCTGCGTTATAATTAAGTCTGCCCTCGATAATTATCTTTATTACGGAATTCGGTCTTCCGCCGATTTCTACCGGTTCAACGGTGCTTGATGCGACGGTTATATTATCGGCGGTAATCTCGGTTAAGGTATTTCGAGTAATTCGTGGATTAGCTTTTTTCAAGTAATTTTCGAATTTTGGCTTCGTAGGTTAGGTAAGCCATGGTAATTTCTGATCTGGGTCGATGTAGTCTTATAGATTTAGGGTTATTGCTTTGGTTTGGAATTAGTTGTCTCATAGCTCCTAATGTTTAGGGGCTGAGTAGACCGTCCGTTTTATAGCAGCTTTGATTATTATAACTGAAGGTCGCTTGCCGTTATAATCGTGATATCAGTATAAAATAAGGCTGAAACCTTTAATTGTTAAACATAAGCGTATATTTAATATAGGAGTTTTAACTTAATGTTGTATTGTTTTAACCATTCTATGGTTAAATCTCTAGATGGTTTGGTATGTCCATATAAATGATGTGGCTGGAAAGGTCTCCACTTATAATCCCAAGCAATCTCCGATGCTCTCGCCACACGCCACGTTCCTGACAACTACCAGTTATCTGACAACCGGATGGATTAACGACGAAAACATAATGGATACTTTTTACCGAGGCCTAAAGAAAATTATTAAGGACAAAATAATCCACCTTAAAAAACCATTCATTTTCGACGAATATGTTAACCAAGTAATTAAGATTAACAACCGATAATACGAACGACGTATAAAAAAGAAAGGATAATATTTCCCTAAGCCCGGATACTTTAAGGGCAACTAATAACAAAGAAGAAATACGCCCCTTACGTTTTACGGAACGATACCAGAACCCATAGAACTAGGCGTAATTTAGCAACATGACCCTCGTACTATTAAGTGCTTTAATTGTAACAAAATGGGATATAAGGTTTTATAATGTAAAGTATTTAAGAAGTTACGACAAAGTATATGGATACCGGTTCCTTAAGAACCTTTACGAAATAATTAAAGAAACGACAATCGATTAATTAATATAATTAGGATTAGGGATAACTATAATCCCCTTCAAGAAGTATAATAGGGAATACAGAAAGTAAAAAAACTGTTTTAGGTAGCCATTTAGGAATAATAAGCCTTTATTACAGGACTTATAGTAGCCTAATAGTTAAAGGAATATAACGGACGGAAGGAGCTTTCAAAGGATAAGCTACTTTTCCGTTCTTAAAAAAAGCGGCGATAGCGATACGAGCAGTTGGAATTAAACGCATAAGTTAAGGAATACCAAGGATAGGATGAAAACCTATTATTAGGACAGCCGGACCGATACGGGAAATTCTATGTTATTTAGTGTAAGCGCGCTTATTGCCTTAGATATATAGAAGAATAACGATATATCGAAAAAAGACTTCCGCGAATATATAATTAAGGATTCGACTTTTATAATTAAATAGGAAAAGACCTTAGGAATTAATGATAGTATAGATACCTAAGGACGTACGTCTCGGAAAACATTATTAATATTATTACGGCAGCATCAAGTTGGCCCGAAAGAAAGACCTACCCCCACGGAAAGCTTATATGCCATTTTGGATGGTACGATTATAAAATAAAAGAAAAATAGGGACATTAAATTATTATAAATATATCCTTGGAAATAATTAATAACTTAAACTTCCGATTAAGCTTTATAAATAACCCAAATAAGTAACAGGAAACTAAAGACGAAATCGAAAAGAAAAACGAAAATATAAAGCAATATAACGCCCAATTTTAAGCACGATAGGAAGGACAAAAAGCCCCCGAACCGGAATACATTAACAAAGAAAACTTCTAAACATAAGTCCTCCTATTTGAAGCTACACTACGCCGACAGGAAGGATAGTTAAAATAATTGCAGGCCTTTAACGCATAAAATTAAAAGCGCATTAAGGCGCTAAAAAACGAATTAAAAAAATGAACGCTGCCTATAGGAAAGCCGCAGGATGGTAAAACCCATAGAAGCAAGCAGGAGCTTCCTAAAAGGGCTTTAAACGCGACGATAGCAGCCAAAAACGACCTTATTACCTTACGAATACGGATTAGGACATATTAATTTACCGCATTTATGAATTACGAAACAATAAAGGTAATTATATTACGCCGGATATAATCAACCAATTTCGACTACCATGGAAAGAAAAAATGGAACCTTACATCGCCGAGAACGCAAAAAGTTAGGTATTCACCTACAATAACGGAAAAACTACCCGCGAGATTAATTACTTCGAGATCTTCGTTAACGGACGAAACTAGATAGCAGAGTTTAATATCGTTCCGATAAGAAATTACGACATGGTTTTCGGAAAACTATGGCTATACTAATATAACTCCTTAATCGATTAAATTACTAGCCAAGTAAAGTTCGCTTTATATTCATTTAATAAAAAAAAGCAAAATACGAAAAGATCTTAATATTCGATCGAAGATAACGATGAATATAAGCATAAGGATACGGCAAAAACCTTATTATTTACAAAAAGAAAAAAAGAAAATACAAAAGAAATAAAGGTATTATAAAGAAATACAACGTATTATCGCTACTATTAGAACGAAATTGCGAAAAATAAACGATTACCTATAGCATTAACCTTTAAAGCTAAAGATTATAATTAACGTACCTTTACAATACCATAAATATAAACAACTATTTCGAAAGGAATTCGAAATAAAATTATTAAAATATAGAGAATATAATTATAAGATAATTTTTAAAAACGGGATATTAACCAGATTTTACCCGATTTATAACTTTAACGAAATAAAATTATAAGCATTACGTAAATATTTTAAAAACAAATGTTAAAAAGGTTATATACGACGTTTTAATTTATTAGCTAGATACTTTATATTTTTCGTATTAAGGAAGAACGGAAAGTTACGTTTAGTTATCGATTATAAGTAATTAAACGATATAACGGTTAAAGATAGAATACCGTTACCCTTAATTAACGAAATAAAAGATCGCCTTTACGGAATAAGTTGGTTTACGAACTTAAATTTTAAGGAAGGATATAATTAAATCCGTATTAAATTAAAATACAAATGGAAATTAAGCTTTAAAACGAAATATGGATTTTTCGAATATTTCGTTATATTTTTCGAACTTACGAACGTATTAATAACCTTTTAGCGAATAGTTAATTATGTATTTAAAAGGTACTTGGATATTTTCGTTATTTGTTACCTTAACGACATTCTTATTTACTTAAAAAATAAAAAGAAATATATGGGATACGTTTATATAATTCATTAAGCTTTATAAAACGCCAACCTGTTAATTAATACCGAGAAGAGTTAGTTCCATACGTAAAAAGTAGAATTTTTAAAATATATTATTATTCCAGGATATATTAAGATAAATCCTAAAAAAATTACTATAATCTGAAAATGGAAGATATTCATCATAATTAAGGAAGTATAAGCCTTTTTTAGATTTTCTAACTATTACAGGAAGTTTATGCGAAATTCTAGCAAAATAACTACGTTATTATTAAACTTAATAAAAAAAGGAAATAAGTTCCTTTAGAAGACAAAAACGGAAACCGCCTTTTAAAAGATTAAAAACGTAATTATTAGCAAGCTAATATTAATCATGTACGATTTAAGCAGTCCAGTTAAGCTTAAAACCGATGTTTCGGATTACGTTTTATACGTAATAACCGGATATCGCGATAATTAAAGTAATTTATACTTTATTACCTTTTATTATTATAAATTAAAAGCAATAAAATTAAATTACGGCATCTCCGATAAAGGAATTCATGGTTATCGTTAAAGCTTTCCGAAAATTTAAATATTACCTTAAGGGAAACCTTTATTAAGTTAAGGTATATACCGACCATAAGAACCTTACTCGTTTTACCATTATTAAAAAACTTACAGGACGATAATTACGTTACGCTGAAGAACTAACAGAATACGACTTTATTATCATCCTTAAAAAAGGATTGGAAAACGGCAAAATAAACGTATTTAGTTAAAAATTAAACCTTTAAAAAGGTAATTAAGGTTAATTACCAGATTTTCGATATTATACTAAAAGCATATCTGTAATTATAACAAATAATAACAATTAAAGCAACGCCTTTTAACTTATACCAAAAGATCCAAGAATATAATGATAATTTACTTAAGGATTAAAAAATGAAAAAATATAAATTTCAAAAGAATACCAGGAAACATTAATACGAAACATTTACGAACATTAGCTATACGGATACTTAAGGATTTACAAAACTTTAAAACGATTATAACGTACTTATTATTTTCCTAAAATAAAAGTAATAATAAAAGAAATACGATAATAATGTTACATTTATAACAAGGTCAAAACTCGACGACATAAACTATACGGAAATTTATAACTACTACCAGTCATAAAGCGATTATAGGATTTAATTATTTTCGACTTTATTACTAAACTTCTATTATTAAAAAACCTAATTACGGTCATATATTACGATAGCAGTTTTATAATCGTTAACCGATTTATAAAGTCCTCCTATTTCTTATTATATAATAAGAATATAAACGTAAAATAATTAACTTATATCTTTTTAAGATATATTTTAAAAGTACATAACGTCCTACACCACCTCACCGGATGGCTTTTAGCACATTCTAACTATCTAACTTTAATTGTCCATTTCTTAACACTAACAATATGGAACGGCTTACAAAAGAAGCAAGAATAAACTTAGCCATTTAGGCTAAGAAACGAAACCCAAAACTTAGCTATGCGACATTTAGTTCCATATATAAAGTAGCCTAATTTACCTTGCATGAATAATATTGCGGTAAACCTTTCCGAATCGATATCATTTTTAATTCGCGAAAGTTAAAACCGATCGAAAAGTAAACGATTATCGACCGAATCCTTAACTTAAATACCCAAGCGTTTTTTGTCCGGCTTTAATACGTTAAAGATATAGCGAATTTACTGCTTGCTTAGCGCGTCGTAGAACGCGTCGGGGTTAACTGGGTGTCGAGATTTGTTAGACGGCAAAAAAAGCTTTAAACGCGTTTAAATCGGAAGATAAATTATTAAAAGGTATTATGCGAAAATCCAGAGGTATTTCGTAAGTAATTTGAGCTTGTTTGAATTATAATTACGAAGTACGATATTATAGAAAAGGATATTTATAACTTCGACGAAACGAGGTTTTTAATAGGGCTTTTTATGGTAACGGGCATGGTAATTATAAGTATTAAAAAACGTAAAAAACTTAAATAGGCGTAATAAGGTAATTAGGAATAGGTAATAATTATATAAGCTATTAATTTATAAGGTTAGGCTTTACCTTTATTTATTATTATAGCAAGAAAGAAATTACGTTGGTTTTTAATATCGAAAATATTAATTATTACCCGATTAAAAGTTTGATATAAATTATAATAATTATATAATAAACGAGTTCAGTTTAAAATGGATATAATATTTTAATAAATATATATAAACGCGTATAAAAAGAATTAAATGTTTTTTTATCCTCGACGGTTACGAAAGTTATCATTCGATCGAATTCGAAAAATATTACGCGAATAATGGTATTATTATTTTTTGTATGCCCGCGTATTCCTTTTATCGGTTTCGACCTTTTAACGTATTTTACTTTTTTATTTTAAAGCGCGTTTATTCGTTATATATCGAAAACTTGATACGACGTTACCATATCCATATCGCGAAAGAAGATTTCCTTGCTAGTTTTTATAACGCGTTTAAAGTTATTATAATATTTGATAATATTAAATCCGGCTTTTAAAAAGCTGGATTTATTTTATTAGATCTTAATAACGTTTTATCCGTTTTGGAAATTCCTTTAGTTGTACTTATACCGACCGTTTCCTTTGTTACTTTTACTGGTTTTATTTCCCTGCCCGCGAAAATCCTTAAAAATATCCGTAAAGTAATAAAATAAGGACGTTACTTATAAATAAAAATCAAAAATTATTAAGGTAGTTCGTTAACCAGAATAATTAAGTCGGCTGGTTTTATAATAAAAGGTTATATGTTACTTTTATATAAAGCCGCTCTTTTTTAAAAAAAGAACGTCCAATTACGCAAAACGAACTACGTTTTAAGCAAACGTTAGAAGATTAAAAATAAACGTTTCTAGGAAAAAGGAACATTTATTATATAAGAAGGACAGGCTTTTTTAGCCGAAAAGGAAGGTGGTAATAAAAAAATGCAGCTAATAGTAGTTAAAGGTAATCGTCGTAAGAAAGTTAAAACGAAGGAACGGAAGTATGGCGTCTGCGGCGAGCCCGGACATAATACGCGTATTTATAAAGAAGCTGTAAAGATGTCTAGCGAAAACGAATCCGATTAGTTTGAATTGATTTATTACGTTATGGTTAATTAATTTGAGTTTGTTGTCGCGAAGTGCCAAAAACCATGCGGTGAGGTGGTGCATTCGGTGAGGTGATATAGGACTTTAAATTATTAACGGAAATTATTTTAAATATAACGTCTCACATATATAAGCGAATCACACATATGAGCGAATTACTTTTTTAGCCTTCCGCAGTAACAAATTCAAATAACGCAATTATAATATATTAAATCAATTCAAATTAATCGGATTTCTTTTTGCTAAACGTATTTATAACTTCTTTATAAGTACGCGTATTATGTCCGGGCTTGCGGTAAACGTTACATTTGCGTTCTTTCGTCTTAACCTTTTTGCGATAACTATTTTTAGCCGCCGTTAGCTGCATTTTTTCACCACCTTTTTCCTTCTCGGCTAAAAAAGCTTGTTCTTTTTGTATAGTAAGTGTTCCTCCTTTTTGAAGACGTTTATTTTTAGTTTTTCGACGTTTACTTAAGATGTGGTTCGTTTTGCGTAATTGAACGTTTTTTTCCCGAAAAAAAGCGGCTTTATGCAAAAGTAATATATAACCTTTTATTACAAAATTAGCCGATTTAATTATTCTTGTCGGGGAGTTATCTTAATAATTTTTAATCTTCCTTTATAAATAATATCCTTATCTTATTACTTTACGGATATTTCTGGGGGTTTTGGCGGGCGGGAAAATAAAACCAGCAAAAGTAAAAAGGAAGACGGTTAGTGTAAGTATAACTGGAGGAATTTCCAAGTCGGATAGGACGTTATTAGGATCGAATGAAACAAGTCCAGCTTTTTAAAAGCCGGATTTGATGTTATCGAACGTTATGGCAGCTTTAAACGCGTCGTAAAAGCTAAGGAGGAAATCTTCTTTCGCGATATGGGTATAATAGCGTCGCATTAAATTTTCGATATAGAACGAATAAGCGCGCTTTAAAATAGAAAAGTAAGATACGTCGAAAGGTTAAAGCCGATGGGAAAAATAAGAAGGTATATAAAGCGTAATAATACCATTATTCGCGTAATATTTTTCGAATTTTATCGAATAATAGCTTTCGTAGCCGTCGAAGATAAGAAAACGTTTAATTCTTTTTGTACGCGTTCGAGTATGTTTATTAAAATGTTGGATTTATTTTAAATTTAATTCGTTTGTTATTTAACTATTATAATTAGTATCGACCTTTTAATCGGCTGGTAATAAGTTATCGCGATATTAAAAACTAAGGTAAGTTTTTCCCGTTAAAATGATAAATAAAGGTAAAGCCTAACCTTGCGAATTAATAGCTTATATAACTATAACTTATTTCCGATTCCCTTATTACGCTTATTTAAGTTTTTTACGTTTTTTAATACTTATAATTACCATACCTAATACCATAAGAAGCCTTATTAAAAAGCCCGTTTTGTCGAAGTTATAAATATCTTCTTTTACGATACCGTATTTTGCGATTATAATCCGAATAAACTCGAACCACTTACGAAATGTTTTTGGATTTTTGCATAGTATCCTTTGATAATCGATCTTTCGATTTAAACGCGTTTAAAGTTTTTTTTACCGTTTAACAAAATTCGACGCCCAGTTAATTCCGACGCGTTCCGTAACGCGCTGGATAAGCAATATATTAGCTATATCTTTAACGTATTAAAGCCGGACAAAAAACGTTCGCGTATTTAGGTTAAAGATTCGGTCGATAATCGATTTCTTTTCGGTCGGTATCAATTTTTATAAAGGAAGGATAATATCGGTTCGGGCGTATTTACCGTTAGAACGGTATATTAAGGTAAAATATGGAATTTTATAAATAAAACCAAGCTTTTTATAATTAAGTTTTGGGTTTCGTTTTTTAGCCTAAAAGGCTAAGTTTATTTTTGCTTTTTTTGTAAGGCGTTTTATAATATTGGTATTAAGAAATGGACGATTAAGGATAGGTAGTTGGAATGGCTAAAAAAGTGATTCGCTCATATGTGTGATTCGCTTATATATGTGAGACGTTAGGAATAATATTTATTTCGAAATTTTGGCAAGGATTTATGGTATAACTGGGCTTAAACCATAAATTATCTAGCGTATTTAAACCTTAAACAAACGGATAAACGAAAAGAATTAATTAAATATTGAAAACCTATTTACGATATTACATTAATTACGAATAAAATAATTGGGCTTAAATGCTACTTATTGCCTAATTAACTTATAATATTAGCTATTACGAAAGTATTAAAACAAATTTAACAAACGCTAACTTTAGGTTTATATTAGAAATTTATTAAGATATACGCGAAGAACTAGTTAACGTTAAAGTAATTTTTATATTAGAACAGTTTAAATAATTACATACGAAAATAAAAACAGAACTTAAATTCGTACGTAACCAAATAAAGAAGTACTATAACCAGAAAAGGTTAAAAAGATTAATTTTCCGGAAAGGAAAAATGGTTTACCTAGCTATCAAAAACATCTAAACCAAGCGATCTAACAAAAAACTTAACTTTAAATATATCGGCCCATATAAAATTATTAAGAAAATTTTAAAAAATAATTATTAATTAAAGTTATTACCTAAGGTTAAATTCCATCCAATTTTTTACGTTTCCTTACTTAAGTTAACAGTAAATACCATTACGGTTAATACAGGATACAAAAAAAAGTCAGAAAAAGATATACCGATATACGAAGCAAAAAGGATTCTAAACATATGTAAAAAAAACGGACTTACCCAGTACCTGGTTAAGTAGAAGAACTACCTAAACTCCGAGAATATCTGGAAATCCGCCAAGAATCTTATGAACGCCTAAGGCCTATTAAGGAACTTTTACCAATAACGACGGGCGCGCCCCAGTTCGTAGTTAACTAATTAATAGGTTCAAACCAGTCGACCGGATCTGCGACCTGGCCCGACGTAACCGTAACGATTGCCGCCTTTAATTATTCCTGTTCCTTTTCCAAACGTTTAAACTTTTCCGTAGCTTCCGTACCCTTAATACCACGACGAAGTACTTTTATACCCCGACGGCGGAAAAGCCGTTTTTATTTTTGTAAACGAATAAGTTTATTAGTAACGGCCCGCAACATCTTTCGAACTTATTCCTCTTTACGTTCTAAACGATTTTTTTATTAAGAAATTTTTAATGTTTCGTTTTTAAAGGCCCAAAAATATTATAAGGATTACCATAACGAACGTACCATATGCATTTCACGGAACCACGGGCGACCTTATAATTTATACCTTCCTTTTCGTAACGACAATAAAAAGGTATATTAAAGCTAAAACGCTTAATACGTTTTGAAAAAACGAAAGCGTTAATACGTTAACGAAAACGACGTTTTTTACTTCGACCCGACATGATAAATATAAAGAAGGAAAGCTTACTTACCAAAATTAATAAACAAATAAATTAATCTTTAAAAGCAAAGATCTTAAAGGGGAGAAATCGTATTATAACCTAGCGGTTTTGGTTATAACACAAACGGTTAGATCTCTTAAAAAGTTAGTCCCGACCAAAGCTAAGAAATTACGTAACAGGCTTAAAGGACTTAAAACGCCAAGTACTTTAAGCCCTTTAAACCGTTATGCAAGCTTAAAGGGCTTAACGTACTTAAGGGTTTAAGCAGCTTAAGTATCTTAAGCCAAAATAAGGATATATACGTTTGTTATTACCATAGTTTAAATAAATCATCAGCTTATACTACAACTTAGTTACTCAGATTACCTTTAATAATCTGCTATTACCAAACGTAACTATTAAATACTTTATTGCTCAGTTTCTTACGACACTACTGCTAACATTTTTTTGTAGTATTTAATGCCGGGGGGGTAAGCCGTATAGCGGCTGTCCTAGAGCCTCCCGTAGGGCATATAGGGCGTGTTAAGCTAGGTGAAGTTATCTTTAATTAACTTATCTATAGGTGTAAACATATTTAGCAGTTCTTGTCCGTAAACGCGTTGCCGTTTCCGGCGTATTAAGCTGTATCCTTCCTTTTCCGTACGAGGGTAATGCCCAGCGTTTTCCCTCTTCCTTTAGCCGGAGTGTTCGAGGGCCAGAGTCTAAATTATAGTTGTGATAACTAGGTATGTCAGTTGGTTATTTGCCATGTATTACGCGCTTAGGCGTATTAATAAATATAAAATTATCCCTTTTTCCTACCTTTTTTAATTTCCCTAGAAACGCCTAAAAGTACCCGCTGAATTCCTTATATTTAATTTAGAAAAAAGACGCCAGGGCCTTGAGTAACTTCTGCTGTTATAGGATAATCTTTCCGTTTAAAACGATATCCGGTAGCGGCTTTAATATAACCCGGTTCCGGTTCTTTCACGTATAAATGTTTCCGTAAAATCCCGTAACCCCGATATAATCCTTAAAAGCGATTAGGTTGTTTATAAGCTCCCTTAAGTAACGAACTTTATCCTTAAGTCCTTATAAATACGTTTTCGGCTTTAATAACTAATTTTCGAAAAAGGGGTCCGCCTTTTTATAATAAACCAAGTATTTAGGTATTTTAAGCTTACTGTAAGTATAATGTAGCTCGGCGTCGTTATACTTGAATTTTCGGTAGTACCAGGTAAAGTTTTCATATTTCGTACGGAACGTTAAATAATAGTAAAAGGCCAGTTTCGTTAAAGATTCTAACTTATCGGGATAACGTAATTAATACTTTAATTTCTAAGCTTTATAACGTTATAGAAGTTTGGTAAAAGCTATTTCCTATTACGTTTTTCGTTACGTTTTATTTCGTAATTTTGTCTTAAACTTAATTTCGTAAATTATAGCTATATAGTCGTTATTAACGTTTTTTAGCTTTAAGCCCGCCTTTACCAGTTTATCCGCCAGTTCGTTTTTTTTACGCCGTAATATCCTAAACTTTAACGTACCTTAACGTTATACGTATCCGCCGTTACGTAAAATTTTAAATATACCTATTAGAAAAATATAATAATATTCGTTTTAATTCCTTAAATCGCTTTCGTATTATTTAGATAAATTTATATTTACTTCCGGTTAATTTCCGGTAATCTCGTAACGATATATTTAATCTTTTTTAAGCTTTTACCATTTCCGTATCGAAAATAATAAAGCAAAGGTCCAAGCGTCCGTATTCTATACCGAAAAGTCGCTTATTTTAATAAACCGCAAAACCGTAACCGACTTCCGTTTTATCTTACGAACGGTCCGAAAAAACGATAACGTTTTCCGGTAATAAAGCCGTATATTAAATTTGGAAAGCTGCGGCAGCTTCCTTTTTGGTAAATCCTTATATAAGGTCCTTTTTCGAATTAGGTAAGTACCTAAAAGGAATTAGGATAAGTCGTTATACGGATGGTAATATTTTTACCGTTACCTATATTTTACTTTTGGGATTTTATAAACCCCCTACCTTCCGTCTTTTAATAATTTTAATTAATTTGAGTTTTTAAATTAAAAGGTGCTTTTTATTAACAGTTTGTAACTTATACGTAAATCTTCATAATACGAGGTTTAAAGTTATTTATACCGTTAATAATCCTAAATCGCGATATAAAACATCCATAAGTATTATTTTCTATATTAATAAAGTAACTTTAATAACTAGGGTAAAAATCCGTTAAACTTTTTTTACGTATCAGCTTACTTTAACGTTAACCTTATTCTTTTTTACCTGCTTAGTACGTTTTTCTTATTACGTTTCCGCGCCGTATAATGCCATAAAAATAACATACGTAATTATAACTTTCCGTAATCCGGACGCCGGGGGTCCGTATTTCGTATTTGTTAGGTACCGTATGTTAGGTAAGCTGCATTATTTTACTTTTTTTTTAAAAAAAAAAAGCGTATCGTTTAAATATTAACTTTTTATTAAATTATATCTTAAGTTACTTAAGTATTAGCGCTTTATTATTATCCTTCGGTTTTTTTACCAGGTAAATTATAAAGTTATCGTCGACTATTACCGATAGGTCGTATTCCTCCCGCATTTTAGTAATATATAATAACTTGCACTTTTTTAAAGCGAAGTAAACCCGGTTTTTTTTACCTTGTTGTAATATTTATTATACGTTTCAAGCTAAAAGTTATACGTTTTTATTAAGGATTTTAAACGTTTTATATAAATATAAGTCGTCTGTATAATCGAATCTTAAGGTCCGGTTTTCTTATAAAAGCTTTACGAAGTATAACATATATAGTACCGGGGAAAATGGGAAACCTTAAAATATACCGTATCGGACCCGGCTATAGCCCGTCGTTTTAGATTCGAACCGTACCCGGATTTTCCTATCCAATAAAAAGGATTTCGTAAAATGGAATACCGGTAACGGCCAACCTTAATATTTTATTCTTTTTAATAAACGTTTTTGTAATAAGGTATCGAACGCTCTTTATACGTTTATCGTAACTATGGAAATCTTTCGTTTAATTATAAATACCTATTCCGTATCGTGTCCGAAAAATGCCACCAAATTTATCGTTAATTGCTTAAATAACGCCTTATTATATTATAAGCTAAAGATATTATTCGTTAAAGCAATTTACGTTAACCGTTTTGCTATTACCTTTTTTAACCTTTTACCGAAGCAGGAAAATAAGGTTATAAGCTATTAAAACCTTGGCGACTTTTTATTCCTTTTTTTACCTTAGGTATTATCGATACCTCGGCGTTCCGCCAGGCGGCCGAAAAGTATGTAAGTTGTAACGCATTTTTAAAAACGTTCTTAACGTATTACTTAACCGACTTCTAGCTGGTCTTTAAAAGCCTAACCGTAACGCCGTTTATCCCGGGTAAGGTATTCGATATCTTTATAGTATAAATTTCGGCTTTCTTAAGTATTACCGTAATATCCTGAGGTAATTAGCCGCTTCGTTAATTTATATTTTCTAAAAAGTCGTAATTTAGACCGTTGTCTGCTAAAATTCGTTCCAGGATATCCGTACGTAAAGCCTTAATTTTATTAAGAGTATTTTTTATTACTTTATTTTTTATTTATAACCGTAAAAACTTTAGCTTAGACCCAAATTTATGCCAGCTAATAATTTTATAAATTCTATCGTCCGTAAAGGCCGTCCGAATAATTTTCCGCCAGTAATTTCTTTTAGCTTTATAGATAATCGATAAAAATTGTTAATATTCGTTTATATAATTTCGATTTGGGTTACCTTACTCCGTACGTTATTTATATATTTCTAAGTTTTTATAGATACGGTAAACGTTTTAGTAATTTTGCGTCCATTATAGCGCCCGGAATCCTTAGTTTATTACCGGCTTACTTATTACGTTTATCGTTAGTTAAAAAACCGAAATAATAACTTTTACCCGGGAATCCAACTTTTCCGGTAAGGCTGCCGGGCCCGTTTTCGGCAAAAAGGTTATACCCGTTACGATTAAGTCCGTTCACTTATTTAGGTTCAGCTTCGACATCCGTAATCGATATTATTCCTATTCCTTTTTATTTTTATCCGGGATAATTATCAAAAGCGTAAAATAATCCGATTTAAAGTTAAAGTTTTTATATACGAAAGTTTCCGTAAAAAGGATATTAAAAAAATAAAGTTTAATACGTATCCCGCTTTATAAGTAAGCTTACCGGGTATCCTTATATAAACCATCCCGTTAATAATAAGCTATTATACGATATTTTTCCCCTTATTCCTTTTTTCGATCTTTAATTCGAAATATGGATGCCATATATTCTAATTATTCTTTATTAGATAATTATCTGGCGGTACTAAGTTAGTAACGTAATTAACCGTTACGTCCGTACGGGGCTTTCGGTACGTATTAAACATAGGGTACCTATTAGCGTTTAGTTATAGCAAATCTCGAAAATAAATTAATCGTCGTTATTATACCGCCAGGTAACGTCCTTTTCTAACGTAAGTTATAATCCGGGGCCTTTTTTTTAGTTCGTTTAGTTATTTATTAATACGTAAAAGCTAGTTCTCGGATAATTTTGTATTTTCGTATTTCATTTTACTTAAGGCTTTTAAATTTGGATTATATTTATACCTTAAGCTTAGTATAACTTTAATAAAATAATATATGATATTAAAGTATTACGAATGTTACATTAAGCTATATATAGGTTACGTAATTTTAGTAGTTCGCCTTTATCCGTACGGCGCCTCCGGCGCCCGTATTTGCGTTTATCTCCCGTTATTATACGGAAAGGGTAATTTAGATATTCGTTACCTTAGCTTTTATGGCCAGACGTAACCGTAAGCTACGTTAGTTAATGCTGATTATTGCGGTACTTCGTGCCCTAGGGCGGGGTAAGCGATCTTTTATAATTATTTCGATAAACATTTTAACGTTACCGTTACCTTTAGTATCCGTTGATTTTAACGCCGCAGTCGGCCTTAATCCGGATCTGTACGTTTTTAAAGGTATATAAGTAAGTCTGGACCTTATAAAGGTCGTTCCGCTATAGGTCCTTTTTCTGCCGCTAGCTGCTTAATTCGGTTACGGTTTGTCGGGCTTTTTTGTTATAAGTTAAAGCGATTCCTTATCTTTCGTAACCTATCCTTATTTTAGTATAATATTTTCCTCTTTATATTTTTTGGCTGCCGCCTTTCGGACGTTCTTTAGCTCGTTTTTTGTTAGCCGTACTAGCTATCCCTTAATTCGTTTAAGGGCGGCCGCGTAATTTTCGTATCCTACCTAGAAATTACCTCAGCTAGCTCAGGCCTCCCTGGCTCGTTCTCCATTTTCTTCGAAGTTACTCAAGTACCGCTCCATAACGCTAAAAATTAACCAATCAAACCCCAAATCCCCGTAACGAACCAACGAAGCCTAAGTTGTAATTATACGAAAAAAGGATTCGTTCTATAAATTTCATTATTAAGAAAAACGGAAATCTGTAATAATTTAATAACAAAACGTTTTTTGTAAATATATATATATTTATACGATTCCTTTAATGATGGCTTATTATTAATATTATTATAATTTTAATCAAGATCCGTTTGTTACTTTTAAATACTAACGTATTTATTTATTATACCCCGAATACGTCGCGTTATTTTCGCCCCTTTTAAAATATAACGAAACTAAATCTTTTTCATTTTATTACGCGAGTTTAATAAAACAAAATATACGTAAACGTACGTTAATATTTTAGTAATATCGACGGATGAATATAAGATTCGAAAACTTTATTTGCGGGTTAGGTCTTTTATAATAATAGTAACCGAATTTATAATTCGACCGTCCGGATTAACCGATTAATTAATATATTAAAAAAAAGCAAATACGTAATAGGTTATTAACTTACGAAAATTGGCAAAAGTTTATTTCTTTTATTAATTAAAACCTTATTATTAATAGATACCATAATACGTTATCAGGAAAACTTATAACTTTCGTAAAAAGGCTTATATTCCGCCATCCGTTAAAAGGATTATTACTTAATATTAAAATAATTTATATTACCTTAAACGAAAGTTAATAATCTATAAATACCTTAATTCTTAATTAATTTAAGCTTTTAAATTAAATAATTATATACCTAAGGAAAAAATGGCAATCGTATAACGCAAAACGGAATGTAAAGCGGTTTCGTAATAATAATAATCCGGACGTTTTTATATATCTTTTCTTTATGGTTTTAGCTATTATAGTTAAAATCGTTTCTAAAATTAACGGCAGTTATCTACCTTATTTATTAAGTAAGTTTTTATTAACCTTAAGTTTATTACGAAATAAAATCGATATATTAAAAAGGTTAGGTATTTAGAAAAGTTATTTTATTTTAAATAAAAACGTTACCCGGTTATTAAAGGTAATAAAGGTAATTATGCCATTCTCTTTATAATAATACCGTTTTAATTAAAATAAATTAAACTTTATAACCAGATACGATAAAATAATATTATATTTTAATAAGATAATTTTGATATTTAAAATTATGTTAATAATATAACGTTTCGATATGGTTCCGTTAAATAAAACTTTGTTATCGTCTTTACCCGTTATTATAACCGTATCTTTAAAGGAAAATTAAAGTAATTTATATTCCGTTTTAATTAATATTATAAAATAACATAGTTTTACGAAACGTTAAAATAATATTTAGGATTATTAAATATTTTTCGTTAGTTCGTAATTAATATTATCTGGAATTTATTCCTTATTTTTATTAAATGCAATAAATTAAAATAAAGGCAATATCGACGGTACTTATAACGTTTATTAAAAAACTTTTTAAAAAGTATACGGCTTTAAGAAAAAGAATTATTAATTTTCGAATTACTTTTATTTTATTTACGGAAATTAAAAAATTATTAGTTATATCCGGAACATATATGCCAATTAAACCGAAATAATTAACCTATATAATAAAAAACAATAGTGCTTTTCCGTTCTTATTTTATTTTATATATAAATAAATTTCCTACTTATATTTATACGTACTTATTAATTTAATAATATCGAACGAACGTACATAACGTAAATAATCTTAAAAACGAATGGTTAATTATTAAATAAAATAACGTAATTATATTAAAATTTACGAAGGTTTCATTTATTTAAACCTTTTATCCTTTATATATATAATACTTATATATTTACGTTATTTTTGTAAAAGCTATACGACCGATATAAATTATTCGTAAAAGAAATATTTAGCCTACACGGAATTGTTAAAATTAAATCGATTAAAATTCTCTTTTTTCGAAAACTTAACTTACAGAGTTTATTAAATATACATATTTCCGGTTAACCGTTTTTAAGTTCGAAACTATCGCGCATAATATAACTTCGAAATATTTTAATTACGTTAAAAAATAAAAAATATATTACGCAGTTTTAATTAAAACGCGTTAATAAATAAGATTTTATTCAGCGAAAGTTTTTTATTGTTATTTATTAATAATACGTTATTTTATAATATAAATAACTTAATAAATAATTCGTAGGTATTTTACTTTTTAATTCGGGAATATAATTTACGTATAGTACTTTTTAAATAACGTAATCTTAATATAAACGTTTTAAAGGAAATTCTTTTTTCGGTTAATTATAAAACCGGTTATATTTTTAATATAAATAATATTCCGTAAAATAACGACTTTTTTAACCCAACCGTTAATAATAACTAATTATTAAGCGATATAATTTATAGCGATAAAAGATTCCGAAATTATTACCACTTTTTATAAAAAGCTTTAATTTATTTATACCTTTTGCATATTATACGTTATAATGATATTAATTATATTAAACGGCTAATACCGATATTATCGGTTTTCTTTATACAGCCGCTTAAAATAATTACGGTAAAAGAGTATTTTATTTCGATTAAATATTATGTTTTATAATATTTAATTACATATTTAAAAATTCGATTTTAATATTAAATTTAAGTTTTATAAAATTTATAAATAAAATATAAAAGGTATTTAATTAAAAAGATAAATATTATAACTTATAGCTTATAAGCGAATTCCGCTGATCGAAAAATAATATATATAACGTTAATATTCTTTTTTTCGAAATTTAGTTTTTAATTAAATACCGTATTTTTTTTAACGCAAATTTTATACGCGTTATACTTTTACGCAAAATAAACGCGATATTTTTCAGAATTCCCGTACGGATATTTTCGAACATTTATATTTTCTATTTCGTAATCTTTAATTTATTAAAAAATATTTATTTCGGGTTAAAAAAATTAAAAATTGGAAAATATTTTAATTATAGGCTAGAAAGTTATAAAAATTAACTTTCTTAATTTTAACGATACCGTATTTATTATTAACGACGAAAATAAATTCAATTAATTAAATAAGAAAGAAAAACGAAAAATTAATTTATAAATAATTTCAACGTAATTACCGGCGTAACTTTTAATACCGAATTTATTAAAAATAATTTAATTTTGGATAACGGTAATATTTTATATATAAAAGAAAATTATAATTCTATGGTATAAATTATAAATAATTCGGCAAATAATTTTATTAAGACTATCCGTTATTTTTTACGCCGTTTTTAAATAAATAAAATAAGGATTTATTAAATAAAGATAAACCGTTAGTATAAATCTTTATTTTTATTATTATTTTAATATGTTATTATAATTTATATAAAAGTTTAATTATAATATTAATACATTTTATTATTTCGTATAATCTTAATTAAAGGCTTTTAATTTAAAAGTTTTATTTATAATAATATTATATAAATTTTTATATCAAAATTAATTAACGTATTAATAATATCGTATTATTTATAATTAAATATATCATATAATTTTGTATTAATTTATGTATTTCGTATATAAATAACTTATTAATTAATGGTTTTACGCATCTTTTATAATTTTTGCCTTTATTCTTACTCTTTTTCGAATGTTATTATAATTTGTACATTAATAATCTTATTTATATTAATAAAACTTAAGATTACTTTCGTTTTAAGCGTTATATCCGGCTTTAAATCTTCATAAAAAAGGTTATTCGGGTTATATAATAATACCTTATATTTTAAAACCGCGTATAAAGACTTTTTATTACGTTTTTATGCCTAATTTATATTTCTATTACCCGTATAACCCCGTAAATTATTACATTGAGAAAACGGCCATATAATATATATTATCTAATCAAATAATTTGGTTCATAAAGTTATAGATCTTCTTTCGTATTGTTTATTAGATATTTAATTTATATATTCTTTTCTTTACATTATAAAAGCCGTAATTAATTAATTATCCTTTATTAAACTTATAATTTAATAACTTATAAGGTTTGTATTATCCGTTATAATATAAATTCTATTTTATCGGGCGTTATTCTTTAAAATACCTTAAGTAATAATATTAATATTTAACGTTTATATAAATATTAAACTTTACGAAAATAAAAGGTTTTATTTCTAATATAAGCTTTTCGTAATATTATTAAGCTTTAAAATTATTATTAATTATAAAATTTATATAATTAATATATAATCGATTTGATATTAAAACGAAAGGTATTCATAATTTTCCAGTTTTTCCTTATAACGTCTCCGACCACTGAACGGACCAAACCAGTGAGCGGACCAATTTTGCAAACATTCTAATTACCCAACTTTAATTGCTCATTTCTTAACGCCAACAATATGGAACGACTTACTAAAGAAGCGAGAATGAACCTAGCCATTCAGGCTAAGAAATGAGACCCGAAACTTAGTTATGCGATATTTAGTTTTATATATAAAGTTGCCATAACGACTTTAAAGGTTCGATATTACGGTAAATACGCCCGAACGGATATTATCCCTCTTTTATAAAACTTAACGCTGACCGAAAAGAAATCGATTATCGATCGAATTCTTAACTTTAATACGTAAACGTTTTTTATCCGGTTTTAGTATGTTAAAGATATGGTAAATTTGCTGTTTGACTAACGCGTTACGGTACGCGTTAGGGTTAACTAGGTACGGAAATTTATATAACGGCAAAATAATTTTAAAACACGTTTAAGTTAAAAGATTAATTATTAAAAGGTATTATACGAAAACCTGAAGGTATTTCGTAAATGGTTTAAATTTATCCGGGTTATAATTATAAAATACGGTATCGTAAAAAAGGATATTTATAATTTCGACGAAACCGGTTTTTTAATAAAGTTTTTAATAATATACGGTATAGTAATTATAAGTATTAAAAAACGTAAAAAATTTAAATAAACGTAATAAGATAATCGGAAATAAGTAATAGTTATATAAGTTATTAATTTATAAAATTAGGTTATACTTTTATTTATTATTTTAATAAGAAAAAACTACCTTAATTTTTGATATCGAAAATATTAATTGTTACCCGATTAAAAACTTGATATAAATTATAATAATTAAATAATAAACGAATTAAGTTTAAAATAAATTTAATATTTCGATAAACATATACGAACGCGTACGAAAAGATCAAAACGTTTTTTTATTTTCGACGGCTACGAAAATTATTATTCGATTAAATTCGAAAAATATTACGCGAACTACGGTATTATTACGCTTTATATACCTGCTTATTCTTTTTATCGGCTTTATTCTTTCGACGTATTTTGCTTTTTTATTTTAAAACGCGTTTATTCGTTATATATCGAAAATTTAATACGACGTTATTATACCCATATTACGAAAGAAACTTTCCTTACTAGCTTTTACGACGCGTTTAAAGCTGTTATAACGTCCGATAATATTAAATCCGGATTCGCAAAAGCTGGATTTGTTTTATTCGATTTTAATAACGTTTTATCCGAATTAAAACTTCCTTTAGTTATATATATACCAATCGTTTCGCCGCTTACTTCCACCGGTTTTAATCTTTCGCTTCTTACGAAAACCTTTATAAATATCTGTAAAATAACGAAATAAGGACGTTATTTATAAAAAAGGATCAGAAATTACCAAGGTAACTTGCTAATAAAAATAATTAAATTAATTAATTTGTTAGTTAAAAATTACCTAATATTTTAGCATAAAGTTACTTTCTTAACATAAAAGGTTACTTAATTACGCAAAACTAATTATATTTTTAACAAATGCCGTAAAACCAAAAATAAACGTTTTTAGGAAGGAGGAATACTTACTATATAAAAAGGACAAACTTTTTTAGCCGAGAAGGAAGGGGGTGGTAAAAAAATGCAGTTAACAGCGGCTGAGGGTAATCGTCGTAAGAGGGTTAAGACGAAGGAACGGAAATATGGCGTTTGCGGCAAGCCCGGACATAATACGCGTACTTATGAAAAAGCTGTAAATACGTTTAGCGAAAAAGAATCCGATTAGTTAAAATTGATTTAATGCGTTATAGTTGCTTGATTTGAATTTGTTGTCGCGAGGTGTTAAAAAACGGTCCGCTCACTGGTTTGGTCCGTTCAGTGGTTGGAGACGTTATTAATATAATTTTATAACATAAACCTGATATTTAAAATCGGTTATGTATATTATGCACCTTTTATAAGGTACGTTTTAAATTTTAAAACGGTCGAATATTATTTAGTTAATACGAAATTGCTTTAATTAAAACGAAGTTATACGTTATGCTATATTGCGGGTTATTTTAATAATAATTCTAGTTATTTATTTAAGGAGGATTTTATTATCCGTTCTTAAGTTTATTTTTTAATGTTATTATTAATAAATTTAACATAGTTAATAAAAGGTTCAGAATTTGTCGGATATATTTAAGATATATTATCATTAAGATTTTTTAAAAAAAAAGGTGTTTAATATATTATTAAACTTATTTATATTTTATAATAAATATTTTAAGTATTAAATAATACAAGTGAATTAATTTCACTTATTATAATATAAAAAAATATAAAAGGGTATATAAAATAAAGGTAAATTAGATTAAAGTACGTAATATTAATTATATATTAAGTAATTATAATAAGTATATTCGGTATATATTTAAGTTAAAAACTTTTAAAAATTACCTTAAGTAATTCGTAATAAAAAACAAGTTTCGTATAATTTATATACGTTTATTAATTCCTTTTTTATACGTTATTACTTCGTTATAAAAAAAAATAACGTTAACCTCTCAGTTAATATTTAAAAACTTATATAAACTTAATTATTTATACACTTATAATTATATATATTACTTTCGGATTTCCTTATAACTTATAAATTATCTATAAGCTTCGTTTATATATTATAAAACGTTATATATTTCTTTAATACTAATAATTCCCCCCGGATACTATTTAATATGTAAACTTTACCCGTTTATTATATCTTATACCTTAAGTCTTTATTTACCGTTTTAATTAATTAAAACTATTATTAATAAACTTATTATATCCTTAGATTTATTATTATACTTAACATTATGCAACCATTATAATAAAACTACCGCCATTTAATAAAACGAATATAATAATTACGTTTTAATGTAATATAGTAAACTAATAAAAGATTAAAATATACATAATAATATAAATATTATCAAGTTAACGTTTAATAAGAATTATATTAATTCCTGCGCCATTTCTTTTACCTTTTTTTTATTTACATATATTATCTTTTTAAACCTTACGCTAATTAATAAATTATTTTATTATGCTTTTAAATAAATATTTAATGAAGTTATCATGTCTTAAAGCTTTAATAAAATAAGGTTTATTAATATATGCATAAAAGTATAATCTACCTACCGTTATATAATTCTTAACGCATATTTTATTTATAATAATATTAAAGTCGTATTTAAATAAATATTTAAAGGTTTTAATTATATGTATATAACTTATAAAATATTAATAAAAACGCATGTATATATATTAATAATATTTAAAATCAATTCTTATTACCGGGGAAGGAAATTATAAAATAGTACGTAATATTATTCGTTTTTTTCGTTATATTAAAATATAATTATAAAGTTAACAAATTAAAAATTACAAATAATTAAATAGTAACTTTTTAAGATCGTAAAGTAGGCATTCTTTATATTATAAATTCAATTACCGTATTTTATTAAAAAAACCTAGAATTTAAGTTATTAATCGTTTCCGGAAATTTATAAATAATAATAACTTACATAATATAAATAATCCTAAAATTATAATAATCTTATAATTCCGATCAGAATTATAAAACCGTAAAACCTTTTACGGTATATATTATATAAATATTATCTTTAACGTACCACACGGGCGAGCTGTACATACGGGCGAGCTGTACACTTTTTTCACCATTTTAATTATTTAACTTTAATTACATATTTCTTAACAACCATAATATGGAACAACTTATAAAAAAAGCGAAGATGAACTTAGCCGTTTAGGCTAAAAAGCAAAATCCGAAATTTAGTTATAAAAAGCTTAATTCTATTTATAACGTTCCATTTATTACCTTAAGAACGCAAATTAACGGCAAACCCGCTTAAGCCGATATTATTCTTAATTTGCGAAAACTAACGCTAACCGAAAAGAAATCGATTATCGAAAAAATCCTTAACCTAGATATACGAACGTTTCCTATCCGGCTTTAACATATTAAAGATATGGCGAATTTGCTATTTAATTAGCGCGCCGTAAAACGCGTCGGGGTTAATTAGGCGTTAACTTTTGTACGACGGCAAAAAAAACTTAAGATACGTTTAAATCGAAAGATGGATTATTAAAAAGTATTATGCGAAAATCTAAAGGTATTTCGCAAATAATTTAAGCTGGTTTAAGTTATAATTACAAAATACGGTATCGTAAAAGAAAATATTTATAACTTTAATAAAATAGGTTTTTTAATAAAGTTTTTAATGGTATACGGTATGGTAATTATAAACGCCGAAAAACGTAAAAAGTTTAAATAAGCGTAATAAGGTAATCGGGAATAGGTTATAATTATATAGGTTATTAATTTATAAGGTTAAGTTATACCGTTATTTATTATTTTAACAAGGAAAACTTATTTTGCTTTTTGGTATTACGATAATTTATTGTTAATTTATTAAAAGGTCGGTATTAGTTTTAATAGTTAGATAATTAACGAATTAAATTTAAAATGGATTTAATATTTTAATAAACATATTCGGATACGTACGAAAAAAACTAAACGTTTTTTTATTCTTAACGGCTACGAAAGCTACCATTCGATCGAATTCGAAAAATACTGCGCGAATAATAATAATATTATTTTTTGCATGTCCGCGTATTTTTTTTATCAGCTTTAACCTTTTAACTTATTTTGCTTTTCCGTTTTAAAATGCGCTTATTTGCTTTATATCGAAGGTTTAATACGACGTTATTATACCCATATTACGAAAGAAAATTTCCTCGCCGGTTTCTACGACGCGTTTAAAGCTGCCATAACGTCCGATAATATTAAATCCGGATTTGTAAAAGCTGGATTTGTTTTATTCGATCCTAATAACGTTCTTTCCGAATTGGATATTTTTCCGGTTATGCTTATACCGACGGTTTCGCCGCTTACTTCCGCCAGTTTCATTTTTTCTTTTTCTATAAAAACCCTTAAAAATATCCGTAAAATAATAAGGTAAGGACGTTATTTGCAAAGAAAAATTAAAAATCATTAAGGTAGCTCGCCGACAAAAATAGTAAAATCGGTTAATCTTTTAACAAAAAGTAACCTGTTATTTTTATATAAAGTAACTTTTTTTCGAGAAGAAACCGCCTAATTACATAAAATTAACCATCTTTTTAGCAAACGCCGAAAGATTAAAAATAAACGTTTTTAAAAAGGAGGAATACTTATTATATAAAAGGGATAAGCTTTTTTGGCCGAAAAAGAAGGGGGTGGTAAAAAATTATAGCCAATAACGGCTCAGGGTAGTCGTCGTAAGAGGGTTAAGACGAAGGAACGGAAGTGTGGCGTCTACGGCAAGCCCGGATATAATACGCGTACTTATAAAAAAGCTGTAGATACGTCTAGCGACGGAAAATCCGATTAATTTAAATTAATTTATCGCGTTATGGTTGTTTTATTTGGATTTGTTGTTATAGAATGCCAAAAAAGTGTACAGCTCGCCCGTGTGTACAGCTCGCCCGTGTGGTACGTTATAATATTAAGCGAGAAATAAAACGTTATTACTTATAAACTTATAACGAATAAATTATTATATATAAGAATTAGCTTTATAAATATCGTAATATATTCGGTACTAACGCCGAAGCCTTTAATAATTATCTATTATATCTAACTTTTCGTTTATTTATATAAAATTCCGATATAAAAAAATCCCGAAATTTATCCGTTATTTCAGCTACGTCGAACAAGAAATAGCCCAATATTAAATAACCGAAATCTCGTATTTTTATAAGTTTTATACTTTAAACAGAAAAGTTTTAAAAGCCGTAACCGGAAATACCGGTAAACCTTAACTTAAAGTACTTACCAAGATATTTATTAATAAACGATTTCATTAAAATTTCGGCGAAATTACTTAATTTGATAAACTTATTACCATTAAAATCCTTATTAAAATTACGACGAAATGCACGACGGAAACCCGGAAATATTAATCAGGACCCCAAACCAACTATTATAAAAATTCCGTAACTACTGAATTGGGACGGGGTGATTTAGTCCTGATCAGTGCATATTTGATGCGAGTGTTACGATTGAGCCCGCGGTTCAAGAGATAATGAAGGCAACGCAAACTGTATTGTGTGGTGTTGAATCCATGTATGAAGCGTTGATGAGTGTCTCCTCTTTCTGGGGTTGCGCCCAGCGAAAAATGAACTCCTAGAAATACATGACTGGTGATGACTAATTGATCGGCAAAGCCATGTACCCGGCTCTGCACCCTGCACCATTTCACTACCAAAATCCCCAGCTAAAAAAATTTAACGTACGCGGTAGGCCTTAAAGAAAAATGGTAAAAGGCCGGCTTTAAAGGATATTACTTACGGTTACGGAAGAATAAAATTATAAAACGTAAAAACTTTGGATTTATTACAAAACCGGGATCCTAAATATTTCGTGATAATATTTAAAAAATAGCGGACGTCGGAATAATTATACTTATAACGAAAAAGTAACTTCCTTAATATTGGCGAAAAATTATCCATATTATTTATTTACCCGTATAATCGATCCCTTACGCTAATTAATCGACCCGAATTAAGGTACCTTAAGGGTTAAAAATGATAAGAATATTTTAAAACTTAATACGATAAATTCGAAAAAAGGGACCGGAAAGTAGGATTTAAAAAATATTAATTCGGTATTATAAATTAAGGGAAATAAATTAAAAAACATAATTAATTAATAACTGCGATAAATTAGAATTTATAACGCATTATATTAAACTTCGTTAATTTCCCCACCTTATAATGTTTATTATATATCCGTAATAACATATAATTAATCCGGATTAGGAAAAGTTAATATCCATAAATTACTTAACGAATTTAAAATTAATAAAACGAACATAATAAGTAAAAAGTATATTAATAATAATATTCGTATTATTTGGTTACTTCTTTATATAATTAAGCTATTTTAATATAAAAGGGACATAATTTCGAACTTTAAAGCGACGTTTATATCCCGTAAGGACGTAGGTAAGCTGGCGAAATATACCAATAATATCCCTTTAGCGAACTCGAAGATATACCGTTAAAAGCCGCGAAAAGTTAAAACGTCCGCCTCGACCTTTAATATATCGCGGCGTTTATCCCGTAAGGACGTAGGTAAGCTGGCAAAGTATACCTATAACATTTCTTATTTTAGCGAATTCGAAGATATACTGTCAAAAACCGCGAAAAACTCGAACATCCGCCTTAACCTTTAATATGCCCTACCCATCAGCGACCGCAACCCCGCCTCGAAACCGAACGCGTTATTCGTTATCCGTCTCGATCAAAACCGGCCGGGTTTCGTTTCTTAATTTTTTATTTAATATCGCGATTATCATTATTATTAGATAAAGGCCGTTTGCTGCTAATACGTAACTTTATAACCTTAATAAGGATTATTACGTTAATTTCATTGCCGATATATTATTTATAACGTTCGGTTCCGTATTATCGCCTTTTAATAATGCCGGCAACTTCGGTAACAATATAAAAATAAACGAATTATGCGAATATTAATACGGTAACGAAAACGGTTCCGGTAAATCGGAAACATTAGGGAAATATGGGCCTTAAACCGACGTTATAAATAATAAATATAAGGATAACTTTTAATCATAACGATTTAAAATATTATAAATTACGCGTATAAATATAAACGTTACGATAACCGGATTCGCAACCCCGAATTGCGAAAACGTATAAACCGTATACCGGGTTAGTATTTAAATAATTAAAATTATAATCGAATCCTTAACGATTAATTTAAACTAAGCGGTTATATAAAACTATCTTAATTAGGACCGCGCGTAACTTACGGTTACCTCGCGATTTTTTCCGACGTTTATCAAACTTATAACGTAATAACAGTACGTACCTTATATAAATCGGTCCGAAATATAAGGATATAACGCCGTTATTTTAAATTAAGCGACTTTTGCCGTTTATGGGAAGTTTTCCGTATTTTCTATAAATAAAAGAACGGGTTTTTCGTGAATAAAGCGTAAAGCGTAAAAAAAAAGGCGATTTTTTAAAACGTTTTAATATTATTATTTATCGAATCCGGGAACCGCTTTAATTAAACTAGTTATATTTAAGATTAAATAAAAAGTTTTAATTTCGTTTAACCTAATCGGAAAGGTATTAAATAAAAACCATTTAAATTTAATAAGAATAAACATTTATTTTGCTTTTTTACCGCTAAACGAAAACGACATCGTAAAAAATAATTCGTTTATTTATCGTTTATACTAGAATTTAATTATTTCCTAGGCGACCCCTTTTAACGAACCGGCTTTTGGTTATTACGGGTTTTTTCAACATAATAACTTCGTTTTTAAAAAAAACAAATATATTAAAATCGCTTCCCATATATATTCGCCGTTAAATAACGTATATTATTAAAGCTTTATTTTCGTTTTATTCCGTAAATCGAGATTATTTTATTTTAAAAATATATAAATAATATAAAAACTATCTTAATTAATCGAAAAACAAAATTAAAATTCGATAATTATTTCGTTTTAATTGAAATTATTTGTAATAAATTACGTATCGTGTTTTTTATTATTGAAGCCGGTTACGTCGATTTCCGTTAAGATATTTATATTTCTATAAGTGGTACCTTTTTTAATTTGCTAAACCTGGTTTTCTTTCGTTATTTTAATTTTTTTACGGTAAACGGCTTAATTTTATACCTATTAAACGTTTAATAACCGATAAATAAAATAATTTATCCATAGTTAACTATATTAAATCCCTTATAATTACAAACCGCTTAACTAAATCGTTATTATAAATCTTTTATTAAAAAGGTTTTCGGTATTTTTTATTACATTACCTAATTAATATCCGGAATATTTATATGTAATCGAAAAGTAATAATAAATATTATAATACGAATAAAACCATTAAGCTTCTTTAATTTATCGTATACGCGAATTTAATTGCCGTAAAATATTTCGAAGCTATAAAATTTAATGATTTTTATTGCAACTTTTAACGAAGACCTTCGGCTTATTATGATTTTAATTAAATAATTATAGATATCCATAAGTTTCGCTTTGTTATTAATATAAATAATAGTTTTAATAATAATACGTAAGGTATTAAGTTAAATTTAAAAGATATTATTTAATAACTTAAGTATATTAATTAATAAAAAATCTAAATACGTTTAATTCGAACGTTAACCTTTAACGTACCACACGGGCGAGCTGTACACTTTTTTGGCATTCCATAACAACAAATCCAAATAAAACAACCATAACGCGATAAATCAATTTAAACTAATCGGATTTTCCGTCGCTAGACGTATCTACAACTTCTTTACAAGTACGCGCATTATGTCCGGGCTTGCCGTAAACGCCATATTTCCGTTCTTTCGTTTTAACCTTTTTGTAACGATTACCCTTAACCGTTATTAGTTATAATTTTTTACCACCTTTTTTTTTCGGCCAAAAAAGTTTATCCTTTTTATATAATAAATATTCCTCCTTTTTAAAGACGTTTATTTTTGGTCCTTCGGCGTTTGTTAAGAAAATGATTGGTTTTACGTAATTAGGCGGTTTTTTCCCGAAAAAAAGCTATTTCGTATAAAAGCAATAAGTTACTTTTTGTAAAAAAATTAACCGATTTTACCATTTTTGTCGGCGAGCTACCCTGGTAATTTTTAATTTTTCTTTGTAAATAACGTCCTTATTTCGTTACTTTACGGATATTTTTAAGGGTTTTTGCAAAAGGAAAAAGAATGGAACCGGCGGAAGTAAACGGCGAAACCGTCGGTATAGGCATAACCGAAGGAACGTCCAATTCGAAAAGAACGTTATTAAAATCAAATAAAATAAGTTTAGTTTTTGCAAATCCGGATTTAATATTATCGGACGTTATAATAACTTTAAACGCGTCGTAAAAACCGGCGAAGAAATCTTCTTTCGTAATATAAATATGGTAACGTTATATTAAACCTTCGATATAAAGCGAATAAACGCGTTTTAAAACGGAAAAGTAAAATAAGTTAAAAGGTTAAAACCGATAAAAAGAATACGCGGGCATGTAAAAAGTAATAATATCGTTATTCGTATAATATTTTTCGAATTTAATTAAATAATAATTTTCGTAACCGTTAAAGATAAAAAAACGTTTAATTCCTTTCGTACGCGTCCGAATATATTTATTAAAATATTAAATTTATTCCAAATTTAATCCGTTAATTATTTAATTATTAAAATTAATACCGACTTTTTAATAAGTTAATAATAAATTATCGCGATATTAAAAAGTAAGGTAAATTTTCCCTGCCAAAATAATAAATAGCGATATAACTTAATCTTACGAATTAATAACTTATATAATTATAATCCATTCCCGATTACCTTATTACGCTTATTTAAGTTTTCCACATTTTTTAGCGCTTATAACTACCATACCGTATATTATTAAAAGCCTTATTAAAAAGTCCGTTTCGTCGAAGTTGTAAATATCTTCTTTTACGATACCGTATTTTGCGATTATAACTTAAACCAGCTTAAACTATTTGCAAAATACCTTTAGATTTTTGCATAATACTTTTTAATAATCAATTTTTGGATTTAAACGCGTTTTAATCTTTTTTTGCCGTCGTACAAAAATTAACGCCCAATTAACCCTAACGCGTCTTACGGCGCGCTAGCTAAGCAGCAAATTCGCCATATCTTCAACATGTTAAAACCGGACAAAAAACGCTTACGTATTTAGGTTAAGGATTCTTTTAATAATCGATTTCTTTTCGGTTAGCGTTAATTTTCGCGAATTAAAAATAGTATCGGCTCGGGCGGGTTTGCCGTTAATTCGCGTTCCTAAGGTAATAAATGGAACGTCATAAATAAAACTAAACTTTTTATAATTAAGTTTCGGATTTTGCTTTTTAGCCTAAACGGCTAAGTTTATTCTCGCTTCTTTTATAAGTCGTTCCATATTATGGTTATTAAGAAATAAATAATTAAAGTTAAATAGTTAAAATGGTGAAAAAAGTGTACAGCTCGCCCGTGTGGTACGTTAAATATAAAAAAGATAATAATATTAATTTTAAGATAATCGATATTAAAACGCCGGACTTTTATTTTATAACCATATTTAATTAAACCTTTAACTTAATTAAAGCTCTTATATTTCGCAGTCTTTTTTTTTATAATACCATTAACAATTATTATATACGTAAATTAATATACGTAAATAAGAAAAATAAAACGTAAGTTACAGATATTAATATATTTAAGCCGGAAATCTTTTTATTCCGATAATAAATATGCTTTATTAATAATAATTAAACCATATTATCGTTCGAAAATAAAATTTAATATGGTAATTTAGGACTAATCGTTTAATAATTATTCAGGATTAAGAATAATATAATTATACTATCCGGCAGCTATACGTTCGAATATTTTTAAATCGAACTTTTTCGTTTTTATAAATATTAAAACAGAAGCAAAATATAATATTATTAATATAAAAGTTCGTTATTTTTCAATTAACTTAATTAAAAATGCAATTTAAATAATAATTAGGTCGATTATTAAAAAAAAAAGGCTTAAATAATTAAGAACTTTTAAAGTTTATCTTAATAATAAAAAAGATATTAAGCTTTTCGAATACCAGATTATATACCGTATTTACTTATTCCTTTCGTAAAATACAGCTTTATTTACTAAGCATAATATTTAATATAAAACGAATAAACTGACGGCGCAAAATTTCTATATAATTATCGGCTATATATATAACGTTAACGTATAACTTAATTACGTTTATATCGGCAAAAAACCCGGTAAAATTATCGGATAAAAATAAATACGTCGTTTTAAAATGGTAGGTTTTCGAAAGTTTAAGATATATACCTTAAACCTTTTAATATATTACTTATATTTAGCTAATTAAAACGAAAATATATTTCAGAACTTATTATAAGTAATCTTAAGCCTTATATATTATTATTTTGGTTTATAGAGTTATATTATTATCGTACTGGTAAAAAAAGAGGTAAAAGGTTAAAATATGCTTAAAACGAAATCTTTATCTATTTTTTCGGCCGCGTTTTATTAATTATATCTTAATTAGGACTAAAAATATATAAAAAGATAAAAATTATAAATCGGTATTAATTTTGCGTAATTATAAAATAGGTAACGTTAAATTAAAATTATATTTAAAAAGTTCGGATTAAAGATTTTTAAAAATTTATATGGGAACACTTAAAACGAACCCAGAAAGTCACAACTTGCTATTAGGCCTTATTTTTAAGGTTTTGTTATTTTTGTGGAGCTTTTTCTTAAAGGGGTTTAGGTGATATATTGCATCCCTGCAGATACTTCTTGATGAAAAGCTCTAGCCACGGCTGCGCCTGCGGCGCAGCCACAACCTCAAAAATGGGCCTGATCTCGATGAGGTAACCTAGAAAAAACCTTAGCAGTTCGCGCATTTAGGGGGCCGGTTGCATTTGCCTTCCAGATGCTGGTTTAGCTTATTTCCGTAGCTATTATACTGCGTAACCTGTTAGCACCGTCCTTTAATGTAATACTTTTGGTATCTTAAGTTATGTAATTCGGCTACCGGTTTTTTCGTTATTAATTTAAACTGCCCGTTAATATTAAAGAATTTAAAGGATTTAATTAAGGTTAAAAAAATTATCCAGGTTCCGCAACTAGTTATAAGGTCGGGCCTATATCTCGACGGCTTACAATTAATAAGCCGATATTTAATTTGTACGTAAACTTTATCATAAATAATATCCTGCATATTAATAACGCGTCCCGGGTTAATATAATCCGGAAAAATATGCGTTACGTTCGGTACCGCGTAAGTATACCATTATTCCGGTACTTAAATATTATCGGCGTTTATAATTTTATTTAGGTATTATTTTACGTCCGGTTCGAAAAGCATATCTCGGACTTATCTGGTAATTAATTTAATAAATTAACTTATATTCGTAACAGTAATATTCGGGATATCTGGCAGTTATAACCTTAAGTTTTCGAATTTTTTATATATAATAATTCTTAACGTAAAGGGTTACTTTTTATAAGTCCGCCGCTTTTCGTTTAAACGGATTAAAACTTTATTATTCTCTTTATTAAAAAACTAAAATGCGGTAAAGCTAGTTTTAATAATCGATTTGGTAATTTTTTATACCGCCATTTAGGTTAAAGCTGTACCCCGATTTGGCTATATTAACCCAAAAAACTTACTTATCTTTCGTTTCCGAATTAATTAGTTACGAACTTAACAGCCGTATGGGGGCGTAAAACGTCCCGTTAAAGGTTGAAAAAACTGCCGTATTAAGGTAACCGACGAACATTTCGACAAAAAATCTTGCTTTTACTTTATAATTTATTTAATAATTACTTTTATAATTTTTAACGAACGAATTCAAGTATTTAGTTAAATTTTTAATAATTTATTTTTTAACTTAAATTTATCATTTTATTTCGTTAAATCGGAAAGTAACAGTTAAAGTCGTAATATCGAATTAAGGTCGGTTAGCGGCTTTTCCGTTAATAAGGTTTATTACCGAAAGAACCTAAATATTAACAAGTTTTTTCCTTTTATTCCGTTATAATTATACAAAGTTTAAAAAGGTAAATGGCCTAAGCTATTAAATATATTAAGCCGTATCGTCAGGAACCTTAATTAGCTGCTGTGGTATAATGGGGACTTCCATCTTCGTCGATTGCTGATGGTTGCCAGCAATCGCGAAATTTTAGCCTTGGTATTTTTGGCTCAGCTAATGGCGAAATCGCCAAAAGCGCCAAAAATTAAAAAATTGAATATGATGTACGTTTAAGCACTAACAGCTCTAAACGCACGGATAAAATATAGAAGGAAAGGTGACTACTGCCAACATAAACCGTACGACTAGGTTTAATAGTTGGTTAAACCCCTTAGCCATCACACTTGTCCTAAAGCCATTAAATACTTATCTGTCATCCATAACTTACTTATGTTTAACTAGGTGTATAATATCAAGATCTTAAGGATATGAGACCGCATGACGCCCCCAGGGAAGTGGGCGGGTTACTTCTACGGTATAAAATAGCATATACCATAGTGTTGACCTTCAAATTCATGCCTCGACTCTGTTATGAGCAGAGGCTATGCATATGACTATCGTAATGGCACTGATGATATAATCTCGATCGTAAATTCCTTAGCGTTAAAAGCTTTAATTATTATTCTGGTTATGGTCTTAATAGGAGGCTACGTTAAGATATCCTCGTGGTGGAAGTTTACACCACCAACTCCTTTATCCGTTAGCAACTTTGATACTTGTAAGTTAATATGGGCATCTATGATATACGTACTAAGGTTCCTGATATGCCTTGGGAGCTGAGGACCACCAGCATTATAAACCCAGTAATCCCACTCCGTAAAATATATAAATAAAAACTGATTAACCACGTATTTTATTGGGAGCTACTATATTAAGCTTTCAAACCACTACCTTATTTAACGCCTTAAAAGAATTTTAAAAGCACTTCTATAGGCCCGTTGAAAGTTGGGCAAAGCTGGAGAATGCACGGGTAATATATGGTAGTAAAATACGGAGTGCAGAACTTGCACTCCGGAAAACGCACCTAAAACCCGCACTTGCACTCTAAAGGCGGACGCCGGTTAACCATGCTTGTTTATACAGGTGGTAAAATTAGGACCATTAGAAGTTAGAAAAGACATTTTAAGAAACCGGCCATCTTCTGTAAAGCGAAAGAGCGCATGAGCGGAGATAAGCTGAGCGAGAAGGAGTGCAAAACTTGCACTCCACATAACATACCCATAAATCGCGCGTGCACTCTTTAAGCTGACAATGCTCGGTATGCGCAGCCGTTAATAGCGATATATTCGGTTTAGAACAAGAAATTTAACGCTGTAAAATAAAAGGATATAAGATTAAAATTGGTTTAATGGCAGCCATTTATGATATCTTGCTGTCCGGGATGCTGAGGAGTCACCCTGGGGGCCGTATAATCTGTCAGATATGTTCGTCTCCTTATACTTAAGCCGGGCCTCTAAGGACGTTAATGCTTACTATAGCCGCAATAAGAACTTGTCCAGGCACAGTCGCTGATACGATCCAAAAATGGGGCTCGTGGCTTAATAGTATTCTTATATTAAGATATCAGGGGCACCTTTACGCCGGTTGCGGGAGTTCGATACCTAGACCGTAGCTGCCGATAAGCTTTCATACTACGGCGTTATCCTAGCCTTGACAGCATGTCCTATACTAAAATGCGCAGTCAGGCACTGTCCTTGTCCACCTTCAAAGCTTCTCTTCATATGGCTGATTATTGAGTCGATTTAGGGCCAGGCATGCTTGGGCTCTAAGTACTAGTCTTTGCATGCGGCTTTCGCGTGGTGCCCGTGCCGTAGTATTTATTGCCGGGACTTCGGATTTGTACAGCCATAGGTCTTATAGCTTGACGTCGGCTTCCTGGCACGGAACGTCTTCTGAGACCGACAAGAGGTATTAATCGCATTGTGCTCCTGGGGTTGGAAGCCGTACTTCTAAGCAGGGTACGTATGCGTTGGATAAAATGGTGTCCTCAAGACGATATAGAGGGTGCATTCTTCTTCGCATCCCTACGCAACGTAAAGATCGCAATGAAAAATGCGCTCGCTTCTCCAGGAAGGAATGCGAAACCTGGGATGTGGGCGTGGTATTTAGAGCGGCAGGCGAGCTTTACCCTCGTTCACGGCGTGAGTAGAGAGGTCAACCCGAGCCGTATGATTTTGTTCTCAAGGTGGGAGGATGGTGCTTCCTCTCCGCTCGAGCAGATCTTCCGTTGCTAGAAGGACTGCGGGACGCGAGTCTTCCTTAGCCGGGTACTAAGCCGCAAAGCGGCTTAGTAGCGGCGCCCGTCCGTTTCGGGAACGTTCTCAAAGTCTTCGTCGCCGCTGTGGACGGACAAGTCCTCATCCTCGCTGGCGACGGGGATCTCCATGCCCTCCTCGTTGTCCGATACGAAAACCGGGAGCTTCGCGAGCTTTCTTGCCAGCTCTGACTCGGTGGTCTTCTCCTTACCCTCCGGCTCCGGCTCTTTCGACTTGGCGTCGGGCATCTCCTCGTCGACGTCGGCCGGGGCGGCTGGGGCGGCCTGGCCGATGCCCTTGGGACCCTTGAGCTCCTCCCAGTGCTGCTGGATCGTGTCCCAGCTGCGAGTGGTGATGTCGTCGTAAAGCGGGCACTCCTCGACGACTTCGTAGTTGAAGTCCTCGTACTGGTGGCCGAGAATTCTCTGTGTGATCTTGACGGAGAGCGGGTAGCCCGGTTGCGGCATCGACTCCTTCGCGACGTCCAACCAATCCATCTTGGTGAAGATGGGAGGAAGGCCGGCGCGGTAGCTGATGAGGTAGTACAAGTGGTCCCGCGTCTTGAAGAACCGCTTGATGTACTGACACTCGTCGTAGTTGTGCGCGAGCGTGTTGTGAAACGGGCAGCCCCGCAAGAATCCGTCCTCCGCTGGAGGGCCGGCGCAGACCAGCAGGACGTGTCCGGGCTTCTTGCAGCCAGGACAGACCCTGCCCTTTCTGGGCTTCTTGCCCTTCTTGCCCTTCTTCTTCATCTTCTCCTGCTCCTTGTCCCCCTGCTCAGGAGGAGGAAGGACCTTGGAGTCCTTCTCCTCCTCCGCCTTCCACTTCTCCTCGTCGTCGTCCTCGCTGGAGGACGACCCGTCAGGAATCTTGGGTCGGTGGTGAGCCGGCTGCTCGCGGACGTGCCGACGGCTCTGCGAAGAGATTCCCCGCATGGCGGGGAAGGTCACCACGAGTGGTACCCACCTGCCACCGGTCTGTTCCTTCCAGTACTCGCCCGCGGCGGCGAGGCCCTGCTGGCGAGGGACGGTCGCCATCGTGCGATTGCCCTGGCTGACGACGATGTCCTTGCGGTCCGGGTTGAGCTTGTCGGTCAGGCCCACCGGGGCGCCCTTATTAAGATAGACCTCCACCTCTTCGCGGCGGAACTTGACCATTCGGGAAGTCTCGACGAGCGCTCCCTCCTGATCATTCTCCTCGCGTGGCCGTTTGGCGCCGGCGACGCTCTTCTCCTTGACGGGAACAATTTTGTCGTCCTTCTTCTCAATCTTCTTCTCGCCGGGCATCTTGGATGAGTTTCTTTAAAAAAAGCTCCAAATAAGGGGGAAAGGGGGAAGGGCAAACACGGGAAGAAAATGATGCTGTTGCTGTTGCCGATGCTAATGCTGATGGTGATGATGATGGTGGTGATGAGGGTGGTGAATGGTAAGGGTGGTGAATGGTAAGTGGGGAAGAGTGGGAAGACCTTCATCTTCGGAAAACCCGGGTGGGAATGTGTGCAAGGTGGAAATTTGGCTGCCTAATGTACGCAAAGATACCTAGTTACTTCGGCAATACACTCCATTTTTTGCAGCTGGTAGCTTAACGGATTAGCAGCCCAATTTGTCCGCCTACGATGAATAAGGAGCAGAGGACAATGAATGTCAATGAACTAAGAATCATCTAAGTCATGAACTCTGCGATCTGCGACCTGTTCACCCCGGGAGTTTGTCGTTACAGTTTGATTACCCCATAGCCTTTACACTAAATGTATGCGATATTCACCGCCTGTTGCTAGCTTTCGCTTGCTATGATAAACCCTCTTCCGACGTAGTTTCTTGATAGGGGTAAATGCCGAGACATGACTACGGCTGAGATAGAGCCGCATGTGGGGCCGTTTAAGCTTAACTCGACGCAGCCGACAACGGGTAAAAGCGGGGTACAGTATGGTTTTCTTGGCGTGTGTAGATAGACACACTGGAGACACTGACTGTAGAGATTTGGAGCGTAGCAAGCATAGGCTCGGTCAGTGTTCCTGTCTACGGATCTGAAGCGCTAGCTACGATGCCTTCCCGGTGTTTAAACTTCACGAGATCGATGTCACTTCGCGACGTAAGTTCGTTCCCACGTCGTCGCTGACTCGATGCCGTCTGGTTCATACAAATCGGAAACCTTGCGACCGGATATCGAGGATCACAACGAAAGGCTGGCTTGGGCTAGGAGTGCGTAGAGGTCTGCCGAGGGAAAACTAGGGATGATTGGGGAGTGCTGGTTATCAGGGAACTGCTGTGCAATGGCAAGCGGGGCAACAAAAGCACGATATAGGAAGACATGGCTTTATTTCACAGGTTCCCGTAAGGTTTTACATTTGTCATCACCGAACAGGATTGGTGATTGCTGTAGGTCTCTGTGTCTAGGTAGAGGACGTGCCCACGATCATAGCGGCCAACCGCGGAGAAGCTTACTGAATATACGCCCTCGGACTAAAACCGGAATGCAATATGAACCATAGCCCTGATCAGTGGGAGAAATTGGCATTTGTAAGTGTATCGTTACTTGACCACAAGTCCGATTAGGTCTCCCCCCATTGCAGATGGGAGTACTGTTGCTGGTACGATAGACAGAGCATGATTGTATTCACATACTTGATAAAAGCAAGGTTAATAATATTGGAGGTGTGCAGATATTTCGCCGCCAAGGGGTGTGAGGGTGCTAGTTGGCTATCCACTAGGCAGTAGCCTTAACAGAAACCATCTCGGGAGGCTGAAGCTTCCGAGATACGCTGATATACCAAAACGCAACGGAGCCTAAGGAATAATAACCGTTCCGTTCGTTTCTATTTACCGCATGTTATCATATACATCCTAATGACCAGTATCCACTTCTCTTGCCCCTGGCTACTCCCACCATCATCTCCTTCTCCGACGGTACCTAGTCAGGAATTGTCACTCAATCCATTTATCACGAGCAAATGTTCGGATCAGCGTGGGATAAGCTCTCTTTAATACTCGCTGAATTGCCCTCAAAAAGTTAGTCCCAGGTCTTCGATGCAAGCTCTTGGGGCCTACGGCCCATAAGGAAACCCGGTTCTCCGGTGTATGGGCTGTTCTCACCCTGAGTATATTCATATGGTCAGATTGCACGAAACCCGGAGGATATTATGGAGGGGCAGGCGTTAATGGTCATCTCAATTTGCTATGAGATCCTGACATCACAGACTGAAGAATATGGCAGAAGGACATTATCAGGTTGACCTCCAAGAGGTCCTGGATAGAAAAGGAGGGTAGCGAAGCCTCCTTAGATACACATAAAAACAACTGTAACGAAAGGAAAGCTGTACCGGAGATGTGAAAAGCAATTTCCACTAGCAGCTACCCAAACTAAGCCAAGGCTTAGCCAGCAGACTTAGCCTCAGCTGGGTCTGACAATTGCTACCTAACAGCTAGTTTCCTGCCTTTCACTCTGTGCTACCATTTCCCCTGACATAGAGGCACGATAAGGCTGCTTCCTGCTTGACCTAGGGCTATCCAGGGTCTGAATATGTATCGGTGGTGATCGGGTTTGAGTGAGGATAACTACTATATGTAAAGTGTCTCAGATGTGCCATGCTATAAGATTCATGCCTGTGCGATTATAAAAGGAGGTAACTAGATTATTGCGAGAGCGCTACCGAAACAAATAATATTGAGTTACAACAAGGCTTATCTCAGAGAAAATGTTTGCACCGGAGTGAAAGGCAGGAAACCTGCTGTTAGGTAGCAATAGAGATGACATTAACGCCTGTCCTTCCTAAATAACTGAGGGGAGAACCCCCCTATATATAGCCGTAAGACCCCTGTCCAGAAGGTTCCACCGTATCCCGACATTAGCACTTGACATTATTTCTCCAACGAGGAAAAGCTTCATAAACGACCCCAATCTCAGTTTAAAGATATAATGAGCTGTACATGTGGCGCGTAACGCCTGAACCTACGCCATCGGACTAACAAGATATGAAAGTCTCTAGCGGTTGAAATGAGTGCATTCAAGTTAGATGGAGAGGTCGTGTAATAACCTGGGGCCTGGAGCCACCTTATATGAACATCAACGTCATGTTCTAGACCTTTCAAGCCCCTTCCAATACATATACGCCTTGACCCTGTATCAAAATGTTCTCTACTTCCCAGCGGGAAGCCCAGCTAGAAATCGGTCCTTCTCCCGTTGCATATATTCCCCGCAGACGAATCCCGTACTTCTGCTGCAGCGCCTCACCATCGACACTAAGGTCCGCGCGGTTAGCCCAGAGTTGGAACATTTGAAAAGGTGTTCTATTCTGCGCCTCTTACTCGGGGTTCCTCCTCCTAGCCTTGATATTCCGTCCAGCAACCTTAGACAGGATAGCGCGGGTCTCCTCAGCGGTAAGGTTCTCGAAGCCCAGGTCGATCTCCTCGCCGTTAAATCGGTCTGGGTCTAGCAAGCCTGAAGCGGCGAATTTCCTGATATCGCTCCCGTCGATATGGGGCATCTTAGCCCCTTCCTCGAATGCATGCACGAACTCGCCCGTCTCCACTAACTCGGGGTATACCAGCGGGCACCAAGGAGGTATGCAGTTGTAGTGAATATAAGACGGGCGGAGGATGGTATATTGAGCCCAGAATCCCAGACTGCCTTCTCAACGGCTGCTTTGCTAGCGTAGTACCCCAGCAGAGCCGGATCTGTCTCGTGGTCCCACTTCTGGGGGCTCCCAGGCTGAAAGGCGGTTGATGCGACGATAATCTCGATGCCGGCTACTTTGCAAGTCCGAACAATGCCACGTGCGTACTCACCCTCGTCCGGACCGGGCCAAGTTGAGGAAGATGCCCTTGAATCCCTTGGCCGCTTCCCGTATGGCGCCCAAGTCCTTGAAGTCGCGGATCTTGAATATACTGGCTCCCTGGTCTTCCAGTTGATGAGCAGATTCCGAAAGCGGGTCGCGGGTAAGCGGATGGATTTTTGCGCCAGCCTCGAGGAAGAACCTTGCAGTTGCACCGCCTTGGTGGCTAGTTGCGCCCATTACTAAGTATGCTGCCATGTTGGAATAAACTTTGGGAGGATTTGTGTGTATGAGATTCTCCTAAGGACAAGGACAGAGCATTTACACTTCGGAATGTCATGGACTGTCAGTAGTCACAGTGATCAAATGCAGGAATCTGGCGTAACCCTCTGTGTTGTTCTGGGAAAGGACCAATATACCACCCGTGGGCAACCGCCCTAACATAGGTGATTGGGTGACAACAGGGTGTTCTACGGATCAAAGGGCCAGAGCAGCATCCTGCAGCCTACGCCCACCAGCCGGCAACACCCGAAAGCACCATCTGCCAACATGAACTTTTAATACTGTTTCACCGCGCATCGCAAATCGCCAGGAGGTCACATACCAAGGACATGATTACAAATCCTTTCTATATAGCTCATCCTACGCATCGGAGTTAGGGCGCCGGCGTCGGCGTAGGGGTTAACACCTTTTCAGCTTTCCATCTCCGGACATATGTATGCAGGGTTCAGTTGAGAATAATTGGCCCTATACGACCAGTCTCATACTCCGCATGGGGGCTGCCGTGGCCCGATCAGATCCGCATATTCCACCGCGAACACAACGACGTTCCTTAACTGGACCATAGAAACTGAAAGGAGAGCCGCGTTACAAATCAGCTTACAAATGTGTGTCCCGTAATATTTGTCATCTCTGAATGGGATTGGTAATTGCTCTAGGTCTCTGTATCTAAGTCTAGGACGAGCCCATGATCATAGCGGCCAACGGCAGAGAAGCTTTTACTCATGTGTAGATAAGTGCTTGAATATGTCGGACTATCCTGCGGGAATACTGGCTAACTAAATGCTCTATAGCGGGGCTGAACTTCGAGCCGAGGGCTGATAACGGATAACACCCTAGCGTGTCACAATAGACACTCCGTACTCCTCGTCCGTCCATCGATTCCGTCAGGTTCGACGGCCACCCCTCTCACCTCCAGGATCAGAAGGTCGGCTTGACGATGAACGCACCCCGTTCGATCGTGTTGACAAGAACATAGCCGCTCTTGAAGTAGGGATACAGCGACCAGGTGCCAACGAAAGACGTGATGCCTCCACCCGACTGGTTATCATCTTCGGGGTAGATGTCGAAGAAGCCGAGCTCCCTGACGCCGGCACCAGTCGGGTCCCTGGGGATCGACGAGAGATCGAGGATACGTAGGCCGGCGCCATAATTAGACTGATAAGCACGCCCCTTGTGGACGTACTGGTTATGGTCGATGCTTTTTGTCGCACCCTTGTAGTATCCTGTCTGGACGGGCCTTTCGAGGTTGCTGATGTCCCAGATGTATGTGACGGGGTAACCATCTCTGGCAGGACCCCTTCTCTCGACCTCGTCATATTCATCGTCCAAAATGAGGCTGTGGCGCACAGAGTCAGCGATCTCTATTCTCGGAATTGCGAAAGTTCGGCAAACACAAGAACGGACTTCCAGGGGTAAACTTGTCGTGGTGTACTTGCACCAAGCACTGTTGCTCTTGCAAGGAAGCTGACGAGGATAACAGTAACACATTAAGCTACTTACTATTCCTGCCAGTTCGGATCCAACACCCAGCCCTGATGCGTGTAAGCGGCACCTTCGTAGGATGTTCTGGAGATGATCTTCGTAGTGGTCTTGTCCGTGACGTCGTAGCTGATTTCCAAGGTTAGCATCCGCCTTCCCTCTTGGGCGAAAGACTTACATGGTCAAAGTGTCTTCATTATAACCATAGCAGATCTCGGTACCGTTGTACTTCGAATGGGGACCTCGGTAAACTAGGCATTGCGCGTCGTGAACGTAACCGTCCCCGCTGGCGCATCCGGGCGACGTTGGCTTCGAGGGGTCCTTCAGGTCAATAAAGATCAGACCCGCCCTGCACCCTGAGTTACGTGGGACTGCGCCGACGGCAACGGCATACTGCGACTCCTCATTCACGACAATATTGTGGGTTGAGCCCTGGGGGAGTCCGTTGAAGTGAAAGATATCCCTGCTGTTGCTGAAAGTAACGGGCCTCGCAGGGTCTACAGTGAGTAACTGGAGTGTCGTCAGAGGCTATTGGACTATTACAATCACCCCTCAAGTACGTACCTTCCTCATATCGAAGATCTGCACGCCGTGGCGTGCTGCCTCGCTGCCGATGACCATGTAGTTCCTGTAACTACGAATTTCGCGCCATTGAGAGGTGGTGGAATACTGGGGCAGCCGGCCCAAGTAGATGAGCTTCCTGAGATGAGTTAGCACCCCTGTCTCAGCACCGAAGCCCCATCTTCGGTATGTTGCTTTGCCGTTTAACTTCATCGTATAATGGCTATTGAGGCATACGCATAGGAAGATCTTCCACTTACCCTTCTTTGCTGACTTCAGCAAAAGCAGTGCCTTGGCCCTGGCCAATAGCCACGAACTCACGACCGTCGTCACTGGTCCAGCCCCAAGAAGAGGAGCCCTGGGCAAGAGGACCTCCAAGGTCGGCATGGCTCTTGAAATCATGGAAGTCGATCTAAAGATGAATTAGCATCGCCTTAGAGTCGGATGTTACAACTATTGGATTTACCTTGCTGCATCGAAACGTCTGCCTTGCGTCGCCAGGTACGACCTTCGCGAGCCCATCGATGCAGGGAACTGGGCCATCAGCAAGAGTGCGACTAGCATAGTTGGAAGAGTTGTAGATCCCAAGAGCGTCGCGGGCTGCCCAGGTGTCCTTCGCACTGCATTAGCTACCTGAGAGTGGCTTCCGGGGGAGTTGGTCTTGGCACCAGCTTAATGGACATCAAGCGATCCATCATGATTCCGGTGTCGTACAGCCGTGCGCCCTTAACGTCATCCGGGGGAAGCTCCCTCGCGGCGGCGAGTCCGGACGCTGTCGCCGCGACCAAACTGGCCACTAAACTCGACTTCATCTTGGCGGCGCTATGACGATAGCAGCACAATAAAATGGAGGGATGACTGAGAAGGAGGATGTCAAAAGGTGACGAGATGTCAAGCGTAGGCAGGAAGCCATCTGCGTTTTAATAGTGCCGTTGGTCATGACTCCGCTTCACGAGCCGAAGCTTTTACTGAAGACACTCGAATTGCCACGGCAGCTTGATAACTCAATCGCGGAGCCGAGTAAGGATGTAGTAGGTGGTAGGGAGACAACTTGCCGGCAAGCACTCACCAAAACGGAAGGTGGTCAACCACGAATTGTGTCGTCGGCGACCTTGTCGGATGGCTAGCAAGTAGCCAGACTTGGCGCATTAACCGCCTATAGGAACGACCAATCAACACTTATCAACCCCAAGGATACGAACAGCTCGTAGTGTCACTGCAGCCAAGCCCGGAATACTAATGCTAGCAGTACTACCTTCTTCGTTCGCTCTGCCATTCGACTGATCTAAGTGGTGCGATTTCGTCTATGAAACCCAACTATGCATCGCATGTGGATTAAGCAAACGGAAAACATACTGAGATAAGGCAGCTAGAAGGATATAGTCTATTTTCCCCAGGATTGCGGTATCTGATAAACCCAGCCAGGCAGGTCTGGATGGGAAATATCTAACTGAGTGTGTCGATATTGGGTTCAGTTGGAGGTGGTGAACTGATTCCTTCCAATCAAGGGGCATTTGCAACTATTAAAGATCATAACCGCAACTCTTTATCAGATGATAGTCCAAGATGCCACTAGATCAACAACTTCTAGCTCCCAACAGCGGATTGCAAGTGGAGTATCTTAAATTCAAGTTAACTTTACGGCTTGAGCCAGGTTCCAAGTAGATCATACACACCGGACCCTTGTAAAGCATCATAGTGCTAACCGTCTGAATATGGCTACGTCGATGTTCTCCAAATCAACCATCCAACGCATAATTAGACCATCGGTAACCGTATGCGCGTGACATGTTACTTCTTGCTATTACATACGTAAGGTGGGATCGCATGCAATACATATTGACCGCAATAAGTCGTCTAAGGTAAGACTATTCGACCTGGTTGCTAGGCTTTGAGCATATCCGCGCGGCTTTCAGCGGCCAACGACGACTTAACCCCTCGTGGAAAGAGCAGGTAAGGAAGCAGGGACATTTGTCATCGCTCAAGCTCGGGGCCAATACAAATTATTAAAACTCACAGGATATTGCATAACCGGTCGGAGAAAGCCAAGATTGGGGAATGACATTCTTCTTTAACCCAGTTCGTAACAAGGCGTCGAAACTAAACGCAATCGCTCTATAAAGTCAGTATTACCCATACTAGTACCTAGTTACTATGAACATCTTGGACTACTTAATCGGCCTGCGCCATAAACAAGGCGACGCCTACATCATCCGTGTAGTCTTGCATTGCAAAGAGCGAACTTTTTAAGTGGGGGAGTGGCTATTACACCAGTGTGGTGGATGTCTAGGAAAGGAGTGCGTTTAAGTTGGATAAAGTGACTTGCTCGACTTGTTAAGACCGTTATATAGCCATGTTACCATATTCAAGACCCCCATGCAAGGCCCTAATCCCGTACCACCATTCAAGAGACTTTAAGGTTTTAAATGCTGACTTGGTATTCCCTACCGAAATTGAATTGGTCTGGGGAGTGCATCAAGGAAAGCGGCGACGCCCTGTGCTGCTACTTAAATAAATAATAAGAAAGGAAAAGAAAGGAAAGAAAGGAAAGAAAGGAAAGAAAGGAAAGAAAGGAAAGAAAGGCCAAAGTGGCCGTGGGAGGCCTAGCTATTCTAAGGAAGCCCCCACGGCCGCAGAAAAGTCAACAGAGTTACCTAAGTTCAGAAGCAACTTTTTATCCTCTCGAAGGTAGGGGGCGATCTTCTCGAATAGGTGCAACCAACGACCCACTCTTCTATACATATTTAGGTGGTGCCCGGGCCTTCTGCGCTGGTGACTTAGTATGGAATCAAACGAGGTAGTATTCACCTTATCTTTTATAAGATCTGGACAGCTTGTCAAGATCGTCTAGGGAATCGATACCTCGATACCTCTAGATCCTCGAATCTCCTGGGCACATGTCGATGAGAGGACGGAGCACATGGACATGTGGAAGCAGGCAACTCGGTATAGAAAATTCCTGGTTTATCCCCCCTTAGTTCTGTCTAATCCCTAAGTCTTCAATGACCAAACCAGATATCACAGCGAGGCAGGGCTCAATCATGGTCGGCCTGGGCCTGAGCAGCTCGCTTTGCGGAACAGGAGACGTGTTGATAATTCCGTAACTGTGGACAGAGCATCTCTGTCCCGTCTCACACCACGACATCCGTGCAGCATAAATAACGAGTTCCGTAATCCAACTCCTTAGCCGGGTATGCATCTACCGTCTGACCTAGAACAACCTCGCCTCTAGTCTTCGTCTCAAGCACCCAGTCTCTTCCCGGGGTTCATATTGCACGTCGAGGGCGGCGCCGGGCCATCCACGAATTTGATGGCAGAGCACTTCAGCATGGTTAGTCAGTTAGTCAGTCTGCCATCCAGCTTCCTCGGCTGCCCAGCAAACGGGCACCTATGTCTCTGCAGATAGACAGGTAGAAAACCTACCGAGAAGAAATAGTTCCCGTCGCCCGTCCACTGTTGGATCTGCAGCACCGCGTCGAGGCCGACCCACTCGGGCAGACCGCCCACGCTCGGCAGGCAGAACGGCCCCGTGGCGTGGGTGTAGAGCGTGCGCAGGTTGGTCTTGCTGGTTAGGGTACAGGATGTGTCGTTGGCGAGCACGGCGTTCACTTGCCACCCGGCAGTTGCGCTCGCCGAGTCCCAGGCGACGTCAATGCCGCTGACGGGCCACTCGGTCACGCCGCGCGACCTATCCCCCATCTCGAACCCCCCGCACGGCGCCTCCCGCTGCCGCTGTGGGTTGCTGCCGATCGGCTGCGGCGCTGTGATGGTGAAGTGCGCGTCGGCGTTTAGGGCCGAGACTGCTAGGAGAGCCGGGGTGATGAGCTTCGCAAGCATGGTTTCTTCGCCGTGCGGTGATGGATGGATAATGGTTAAGAGTGGTGGGAATTCGAGGTTATTCTTAAGGAAATGCTGTTACCGGCGGCTGTTTTGAAGAAAAGGGGCAACGGACCGGTAGCAAGGGAGAACAGGAGCCTAACACGTTATATACTTGGATATGTCGGCGTCGACGAAGCTGCATTCCCCGTTCACTTCGAAGCCTCTGAGTCGGTGCCAGGAATGAGTAGGCGTTCAGATGATGTCGACACAAGGTAACACCAATCTATCCCAAAACATGCGTTGCACGCATGCGCACCTCCCGCGCCGCGCAAGTTTGCTCCTACATGTGTCACATGCACATCATATGAGCCTCACACTTAGTGTTAGCTAAGGATTGTTGGTTTCCTCCCTTGCAGCGGCCTCGACGGTCTCAACAACCGACAACGCAGCGACCTGGCTCCCATTTCGATATTTCGGCTAGCGAGGGCCCCGCGATGCATGATGTATTGTCTGTTGGGTATGATTGAAGCTATTGAGCGGGAGTGCTTGCCGGTTCGCTGCTTCCGCCTTCGAAACATCTGTCTGTCCAGGCCATGGCGGAAAAGAAACAAAAGATTCAAAGAGTGGCATTCCAACACTCGGATTTTGGTACCTGCATCTGAGCTCCTGCGTCCAATCCTCTTCTCAGTTGACTGATTAAGTACGCGAGGAGAATCCCTTGTCGCCTTGTGAGTGCCAAGACCCGTCAGCAGCCCACATCCAGATCGGGTGACGCCGCAAGTCTCCCCTCACGTGCACGTCGATGCTATGTCCGAGCTTGTTACAGACTAGGTACGTATACAGGATACTGAAACAAGCATTACGAGGAATCAGTGGGTTATGTATTAACCACGAGGAAGTTAGATCGGATAATATTGTGGGCAGGTTGCTTTCTGTGCGACCAGTAGCATGTGACAGATGGGCTCGAACCTACACAAAGTTGTAGAACATACTATACTTGGTTGGTCAATCGTGATCTGTTTTCTTTGCTGGGCTCGGTCAGCTTTTCGCAATTTCTTCTTCGCTCGAACGGGAAACGATAAATATTCCCCATCGTTAAAGGTTGCTTGTCTCAATGTAGCGGCAGCACCCCGCACCGCTCGCCAAAAGGCAAAAGACTGGCGATTAATCGCATTAGTAGCCATCAACTTGGTGTTTACAGCTGTATTACAATGCACTCGAGGGGCTCGAGCGACTCGAACCCTCGAGCTCGTCTTTAGGACTCCGGAGTCATTCTTCGGATAAAAGTGGATCCAACCCCTATTCAAGGGGGCTGAGTCTAGGACTTTACTTACACGTTCTTTTACACGTTTCTATTGTTCATCACTTAACTAGTAATGGCGATAATGAATTACTATCTTAATAATCTCCTTAATGATGCTGCTATTTACGAATATGGCGTAACATCCCCCAGGCCCTATGTTACGTGCCTAGGTGGAATCTTCTAGAAAGGGGCTATACGAGGGTTATTCAGGGGGTGTTAGGTGGATATATAGGAGCCTGTTCCTCCCATATATTGGAAAAGGAGCAAGGGTTACTGGTCTAATATACTGCTACCTACCTGCGAGACTGTTACTTCTAGCCTTTCAAGCTGGTGCGCCACTTTCTCTGACACAGTTGCAGAAAGTTTATAGCTTAAATATATTATTTAACACCCCATAAGATTTCCATCATTCTTGATTAAGTCTACCCTCTCCATTTTCGCATACAAAACCCTACAGGGCAGCCTTATTGCTTCCTATAAGGTAGCCTCACCTTCTGTCCAGCTTACTAAATTCTTACAATATTGGGGCCCGTGATTGTCGAAAGGCGGAGGCACTCTGTCTGGGGAATCATTTCTGACACACTATTTCCTCGGGATATTTTGCGGAGTAAAAAGCTATACTAGAGATACGAAAGGCAATCTCCACTAATAGCAAAGCTAACTAAGTCAAGGCTTAGCGAACTGACTTAGATTTCACCTGAGTCTGACAGCCTATATGACTTCAGAAGGGTCGTTTTATTGGCCCTTTCTTGAAAGCCACGAGAGAAAATAAGGTCCACAAGACTATAATTTCAACTAAGAGATTTCTTTAGTTAATCAGAACTCAGCGTCAGTCCTCGTTGCGGCCCTAAAATGTCGCGTCCAGCCACATCCTTATAAGGCAAATACCCCCTTCACGCACCACGTTGACCCCTACTTCGACGCCTTTCTTCGCGTTGCTCTTCGTCACCGCGCTACTGATCAATTAGATCTCTTGCTTCTTGTGTTGTAAGGGATCCTCCGGTTCGGAGATGTTTTCGCTTAGCTTTTCGACGCTTAGAAGGCATAGAATTCGCTTCCCGGAGCTCCCCTGCCCTAAGTAGGGTTACTTCATGCATTATCCCTTGTGTATTATGAGAATGGTGTTCTAAACCATTATGGGAATCAGAAAGAGAGGATACTCTGAGTGAACGACTGAAGCAACGACGTAGCAGTGTAGTAAATAGGGCTTAATGGTCATGTATAATTCCTAGCCTTTTTTCTCCTCTGTGTATATGGGTGAGGGCTCCCGTATATATAGACGAATACCTGTTACCTAAACCCCTAAGAGTCCCTGGAAACTAGCCGCCTGACAATGGGAACCATCGCATGTGACCCCCGTTTTCTTACACTAGCTCTAGTTCTTGTTCTTGATGCTTAAATGAGTGGCTAAACTAAAATAAGTCAAACACCCAGTTCACGCCCCACCCCCTTCACGCCCAGGGGGTTTCCCATATAAAATCCGCAAAATCGTATATTTATAACTAATTAGCAAAAATAGCTATTTAAAAGCGAGAAACTTTATAATAACGCCTTTTATATAATCAACTGATATTGATATTTTTAAAGCATTAAATTAACGTTATTATAGTGAACTTTATTATTAAATGTAAAAATGTACCGTATTAATATTCGCTTATGTAAAATGTTAACATTTTTTAAAAAAGTTACCTTATTTAAAACAAAGGCTAATAATTATATAAATATTATAACGTACTACACTAGTAAGCGAGACACTCTTTTAGCTATTTTAATTACATATCTTTAATTGCCCATTTTTTAACAATCATAATATGGAGCGTTTTATAAAAAAAGCGAAAATAAACCTAGTTTTTCAGGCTAAAAAACGAGATCCGAAACTTAGTTATAAAAAGCTTAATTCTATTTATGAAATTTTATATTTTTCTTTAGCATACCGTTTTAGCGGTAAACGCGCCCGAGCCAATATTGCTTCTCCTATGCAGAAATTAACGCCGACCAAAGAAAAATCGATTGTCGACCGAATTTTCGACCTAAATACGTAAGCGTTTCCTGTCCGGCTTTAATATGTTGAAAATATGGCTAATCTATTACTTACCTAACGCGTTACGGACTGCGTCGGGATTAACTAGGCGTTGAGATTTGTTAAACGGCAAAAAAAACTCCAGACGCGTTTAAATCGGAAGATCGATTATTAACGGATTTTATCCGAAAATCCAAAAACATTTCGCAAATAATTCGAGCTTGTTCGGGTTATTATCGCAAAATACGACATCGTAAAAAAAGATATTTACAACTTCGACGAGACTGGATTCTTAATGGGGCTTCTTATAATAACGGGTATGGTAATTATTAATATCGAAAAACGTAAAAGACTTAAATAAACGTAATAAGGGAATAAAAAATGGGTTATAATTATTTAGGCTATTAATTTTTAAAGTTAGGTTATTCCGTTATTTATTATTATAACGGGGAAAAATTACTTTAAGTTCTAATACCGCGATAACTTATTACTAATAACCGATTAAAAGGTCGTATTAAATAATAATAATTAAATAATTAAATAATTAATAAATTAAATTTAAAATGGATTTAACATTTTAACAAATATATTCGGACGTATACGATCGGTTTAAAACGTTTTTTTATCTTTAATAGTTACGAAAGTTATTATTTGATAAAATTCGAAGAATATTACGTTAATTACGATATTATTACGTTTTATATGTTTGCGTATTTTTCGTATCGGCTTTAACTTTTTAATATATTTTGTTTTTTTGTTTTGAAACGTATTTATTTGCGATATATCGAAAATTTAATACGACGTTATTATACCTATATTACCAAAGAAGATTTTTTCGCCGGCTTTTACGACGCGTTTCAAGTTGCCATAACGTCCGATAATATCAAATCTGAATTTGCGAAAGCTGGACTTGTTTTATTCGATCTTAATAACGTCCTTTCCGAATTAAAAGTTTTTTTGGTTATACCTATACCGACCGTTTCGCCGTTTACCTTTACCGGTTTTATTTCCCCCTTTACGAAAACCTTTAAAAATATTTATAAAGTAATTAAGTAAGGACGTTATTTGTAAAAGAAAATTAGAAATTATTAAGGTAATTCGTTAACAAAAATAATAAAATCGGTTAATTTTTTAACGAAAAGTAACTTATTATTGTTATATGAAATTGCTTTTTTTCGGGAAAAAAACGTTTAATTACGCGAAACGAATTACATTTTAAGCAAACGTCGAAGAATTAAAAATAAACGTCTTTAAAAAGGAAGAATATTTATTATACAAAAAGGATAAGCTTTTTTGGCCGAAAAAGAAAAAGGTGGTAAAAAAATGCAGCTAATAGCGGCTAGAGGTAGTTATCGCAAAAGGATTAAGACGAAAGAACGGAAATGTGGCGTTTGCGGCAAGCCCAGATATAATGCGCGTACTTGTAAAGAAGCTATAGATACGTTTAGCGAAGAAAAATCCGATTAATTTGAATTGATTTAGTATGTTATGGTTATGTTATTTGAATTTGTTGTTACGGAATGCTAAAAAGTGTCTCGCTTATTGGTGTCTCTCGCTCACTGGTGTAGCACGCTATATATATTAAAAATAATTTTAAGAAAATAAACCTAACTGTTAAAAATTATAACAACTAAAAGGATTATTATATAGCTATTTTTATTAATTAAATATAAAATCTTTCGGTACTTTATATAAGCCTTGGCGTAGCTTCGAAATTTATATGAGAAAATATTATAGGGTTTAGCAAACCTTAGCAACTTTAAACGTTAAATTTTGCATTTTTTATCGTAACTTTTTAAAAATAAGGCTTATATAAAATAAGAGATTTTGAAGTTAAAAATTATATATTAAATTTTATTAATTTTATTTCTTATAATTTTTATAGTTATAAATAATATTTTATATATTATTTTATAATTTTAGTATATTATTAACTTTATCGCTTTATATATTATTTATATAAGTTTAAATGATATTATAAAAAACTTTATAACTTAATATATTTAGGTTATAAAGTTTTAGATTTTTGTCATTTTTTATGAATTTTTAAAATGAATTTAAAGTAAAAGATAAAGGTGGGGCGCCAAGGGGGTGGGGCGTGAACTGGGTGTTTGACTTAGCTAGCTTTGCTACTAGTGGAGGAGGCTGCTGGGTGTCTCCGGTATCGCTTCTCTCAGTTGCGACTGTTTTATGTGTACTTAAGGAGGCTCTGCTACCCTCCCTTTCCAGACAGGACCTCTTAGATGTCAACCAGATAATATCCTCTTCATTCAGCCATATATGCTTCAGTGTGTGATGTCAGGGTCTCATACGTATGAATGCCGAGACTCCTCGTCTGCTCTTCTATCCCTAAGTGCTGAGTGGTCAGACGAGAGGTAGATAGATCTAGAAGAGACAAGGGATCCTTCCCACACACCTGATATCCATGATTTCCCCTTGCCACGCAAGGATCGTTTTAATCAACCAGGCTACAGCCATAAAGTCTACCCGGACAGACCACGTTTCTACCGTAGATCCATTCGTGGTGCTATCGCAATATACTAGGCCAGGTGTTTACTCATCTATCTATCGTACTTCCTTTTCATACATGGTCTGTACAGTGCATATATTCCAACAACACATAGACATACTTTGTCTGGCACTCGTTCCCCACGCCCATAAGCAGTCTGTTTGTGTTTTTTTTACAGCGGTGCCAGGCAAAAGTTTCGACATTCCCAAGCACCTGTCTTACTAGGGGAGCATCTTACGTATACTGTCAACTATGTTACCGTCAATCGTTTACAGCTTTGGGGGTACATTGCGATTAGTAACGTCGTGATAGCAACGCATACAGTGCTCTAGCTCTACTTCTTCACTCTAACTCAAGTGCCTACACAACATTCTGACAGTTACACAGACAGATCACACACCCAGCATAGTTTCTACACCCATGTAGGTATTATTGCATGTAATGTGGCTCCTTAAACACCAGCTGAATATGTCCTGCATTATGTGCGGTTGGAACGGTCCGAGATGTTAGGTTTAATATGCACGTTGGTTTTACCGAAATTGTGTTTATGTGCTTATCTGTGCCGAGTTGTTGTCATTACGTCAAGCATACCACAGTAATTTTGTAAGACCCAAAACTTACCCTCCACACCATAGCAAGTCTTTGCCCTCTTCACGCTTTGCTAGTGTCATATCCTACACGAGGAATGATGCAGATGGGTATAGATCACTAGCTCAACAGCTTCATAGGAGGATCTATACTATTTAGAACTTCTCCTGCACGTATTATGCACGTGTTGATGAGGACGTACCAAGCCTCCGAAAAAAAAGTACAGGCAGGGAAGAACGAGGTCAGCGCCAGGGTGGGCTGACACGTGGGAGAAATCCAACGGGTCCTTACATTAACTGTCAAAGCTACCCTACCAGTTTGGAGAACACCTACGGACGTCCTGTACCGCGATTCGGGACTGTCAACGGCCCAAGTGGCCCTGGACCTCGCACTGTGGAGATTTGCGTATAGGCTGCGCACTGTCGACAAGGGCCCCTAGCCGGAAGAACCGAGTTGGTGAAGATCGCCAGGGGTCGCGGAGCAGGGGAATTCCAAAGTCCCAAAACCAAGGTAAAAATAATCGCAAGGATACTACCACCCGTGCAACGACCGATCCTGGTTCCCCCTAGGTACCCACCTGGCTCGAGGAAAGACCCTACGCAAGGACTTATCAAAAAGGAAGCTGCCAAAGCTTTTAAGGCTTAGTATGCAGCTCTGCCATCGGATAACGTTATCGTCTTTTCGGACGGCTCACAGGACAAGACGGAAGTCGGCTACGGCATTACGGTCTATTAAAACAAGCGACTTCTTGGCACGGGATGCGGACGCCTTAACCCCTGCTTTGTTATCTTCGATGCGGAGGTAATAGGAGCTTGGAAGGGATTAAAATACGTTACGGGGCCACCGGAAATTAACCGGAAACGAATATGGGTCTGTCTAGATAATACAGAAACGATTCGGGGAATTAAGGCGAAGGCCACCGTATTCTCCCAGTGGGCAGACCTAAAATTCCACGCAGTAACGGATACGCATAACGTCGGGGTGCGTTAATACCTAGGATACTGCGGTGTAAAAAGGAATAAATTAGCGGACAGGTTAACGAAAGCGGGCTTAAAGTTAAAAAACATTAACGACGATTATATAACCACAGCTTACGGGATTAAATCCAGGGCGAGGTTACGAAACAAGGTATAGCGAAAAATATAATAAAAGACAGCCTTTACTAAATTTTCAAGGCGTTATAAGGATTAGAAACTAAAATATTATTTACGTTATCTCGATACGCTGAAATACTTAACGAAACCGGCCCTATATCATTATTTAACGCTTTGTACGGGGTACGAAGATTTTGCTTAGTATTACCAGAAGTTTAAGTACGAAAACGCCGAACTGCATTATACTTGCGATAAGCTTAAAGTACTTAAATACCTAGTTTATTATAAAAAGGCGGATACGTTTTTTAAAAACTAGCCATTTAAACCGAAAATACGTCCTCGCGGAGCTAAAAAAAGAACCCGTTATTTAACGGAGCTTATGTGTGACGGCTAAGAGGTTTAACCAACTATTAAACCTAGTCGTACGGTTTATGTTGGCAGTAACGCCCGACAATTTCTTCTTCCAAGCAACTAATCAAGATGTCCTGCATACATCAGCTTCGATAAGCCCCGTCCCAATTCAATATACGATTAGAAACGTTAATAACTTAATGCTATTTCGTATTATAACCGTTTTTTCTTAATTATATCTAGTAAACGTCTTGTACTTTTATTTTAGGCCTAGGTATATAATATTATAAGCTTAAATTTAATATTGAAGGGAGGTAATTAAAATATCTCTTAATGTTGATAACTTTTCAAGAATTTGTTATCGTATTCGATTACTTCTAGGAAAACCTTATTTCTGTTTTTTTTTAAAGCTCTTAAACGGTACCGAAAAGTTATAATTAATATATTTTACTTTCGATTTTTAAAATAAATATCCTAAATAAAGTTTAAATATTTATCAGTAACTAATATAACGTATTTATACTTTTTAAGTTTTTTTTCAAAATTAATGAAGTCGACGGCGAACTTTTATCTTAATTAGGATGTTTTCTTTCGAGGTTTACGACGTATTAATTTTTTTTACTTTCGTTTTGTTATATGTTTAGTATTCGATTGTTATAAAACCCTTTAATCGGATTACTTTAGTATAGAGTTATAATTATACGATTCTTTCGGGCTTTAAATATATTAATCGTAAGTGTTATATAATACCGTTACCAATTCGTGATAATTTCGTTATTTACGAGTTAATATTTCGTTTATAACCGTTAAACGTTATATAAGTAATTATTACGTTAATACTTTCGATAACGAATTAATTAAATCTATTTATCAGCATAATAACTACTTCATTATATTAATCTTAAATTAAATTATTAATCTTTCGGTTATTTTATTTGTAACCCTTTTCCCGAAGCTCTCGGAAAGATATTAGGTTGTATACGAAATTTTCGCAATAGGTTACGTCGTATAAACGGAACGCTTTTAAGTTTTTAAGGGTGAAAGTAATATTTTTACTTTTCTGTAATTTTTAATCGAGAAGAAATTATTTCTTGCGTATATTCCGTTTCCTTAAACCATTATCTTATAATTTAGGAATTTATTATAAAGGCTAAAGATGTATATCGTAAATTTTAAGTTTAAAATAGATAAATTTCTTAAAATGTAAAACGAAATACTCAGAGCGCCGCGTTAATTAGTTATTAAGAAGTACGCTAAGATTCGCTTTATTCCTTTTAAAAATTAATCCGTTTTTATAATTAACTTTTTTATATTTTTCGATAAAAGATTAACCTCTTCCTTTAAAGATTAATTAAAGTTAAGTCGTTAATAAATTAATTTTATTATTTCGTTTTTAAAGCAGAAGTTAGCTGGAACTTTATTAGGAAACGTATAAAAATATTAATATAATTTATAACAAGGGCTTAAATAAGCTTTATAACGTATAACTTGAACATTTAATTTTTCGGGTTTTCGCTTATTAATATTTCAGTCCGAATAGATACCTTTATAACTGCCTCGTTTCGACTTACGTTCTGGGATTTCTTTTCGTAATTAAAGGTTAATATTTTGGCTTTTCTTAAATTAAGATCGTTTTAATTAAACGGGTTCATAAAAGCTTTATAAAACGTTGAAAACGTTACCTTAATATTTCGTAATATAAATAGTAACTGGATTATACTTTTATAATTTAAAAGGTTAACCGTTATATTTTAAAAATTAATCGTTTTATTTTCGATTTTAAATCTTTTTATTTTTTAAAAGCCTATTATCCATATCTTAATAAAAAGGCTAATGTTATATATAAGTTATTTATCTATAGAATTATTATTTTCGTTTTCGGAATATTATATCGCTATTCTCAAGCCATAACCTTTTGTTATTTTATAATTTATTCGTTCACCCTTTATGTTAACCTCGAAATTTGCTTTAATCTTTTGTAATACTTTCGTTAAATATTACCGAGGAACTTGCTCTCGTATACCTCACCTGATTTAACCAATTTGCCGTACTATTTTCGTAAGTTCTTTCTTAAAAAGAGATTTATTTTTTAATCACTAGAAATATAGAATTTAAAACTTATTTCGTAAAGTCATTAATCTTTCTATAAAAGTTTTTGTATTTCCGATTTTCGTAAATGTACGCCGCGAAGTTTTAAATATAGAGTTATCTGCTTTCGGTAGTTATTTTAAAGGTATTTATAGAATGGTCTCTTCGATCGACGTTTTCGAGATATATAATTCTTTCGAATGATAAATTAACCGTTCGCGTTGGTTAACGAAGTCGTTTTTAGATAAGTAATTATATCGGGTTGTGTAGGTTCGATAGGTCATGGATTATTCTGATTAGGGTCGATATAACGTTAAATACCAAGCGCGTACGCTTTAAATTAAAATTTGCCTTTAAAGTGGTTTTAATCTTTAGGTCCATAGTAGATGATCACCGCCGTTAACGGTACGGTCGTTATTATTACTGTTAAAGTATATAAATAATTGCTACTGATATATAGCCTATATCGTTTTAGTAATATCTGATTAATTAATATATACGCGAATTAAGCGAATAAGCCTTTTAATTATTAGATATAAAAGATATTAGTTGTATTATTATATTACGTTAGTTGTATGCGCTCTGGCAACGGGTACTGCTCTTGAAGTAACCTAACAACGGAATATTGTATTGGGACGGGATGATTTGGTCCTGATCAGTGCATATTTGATGAGAGTGTTACGATCGAGCCCGCGGTTCAAGAGATAATGAAGGCAACGCAAACTGTATTGTGTGGTGTTGAATCCATGTATGAAGCGATGATGAGTGTCTCCTCTTTCTGGGGTTGCGCCCAGCGAAAAATAAACTCCTAGAAATACATGACTGGTGATGACTAATTGATCGGCAAAGCCATGTACCCGGCTCTGCACTCTGCACCATTTCAATATATATCATCCGATTAGAGAGAGCCTTTCCGTATATAGGGTGCTAACGCACCCCCTGCTAGCTGACAAAAGCCATTCGGTAGAAGCTACGCGCCACTATTAAACGTCGTTCCGCACAGGAACGATTATTCTATAATGTTAAAGGCCGCCTAAAACCTTGTGGATTATATTTATTTAACTTTTTTTAAATTTCTAGTCAGGGAATTAAAAAGTTCAAGAGGCCGTATTTGGGGGATTAAAAAGTTAAAAGAAGAGGATTTGATGACATACATGAATGCGTCTAAACGCGTGGCCCGCGGCGGACAGCCGACAACTTGGCATAACCATTACGGTTACGACCTAGGCTTAGGTCTCAAAAACCCACACCATGAAGGCTAGAAACGCTGGGTACTGCCCTCGTACGGAGGAGGTTACCTCATTAAGATTAGGCCCTATTTTTAAGGTTGTAGCTACGCGTGACGGCTAACGGGTTTAACCAATTATTAAACCTAGTTGTACGGTTTATGTTGGTAGTAATATCGTGGAAAACTAAGTAATTAGGTATACAATAATTAAGTCTCGTAATAATAAATTATTAAAGGTAATCTGAGTAATTAAGTTATATTATAGGTTAATAATCTGTTTAAATTATGAAATGTAACGAAAGTATATATTCTAAGATAAGATCCGTTTAGATCCGAAAATTTATTCAAGTCCATATCGTATAAGTAAATTAGATTCCTATGGATCTGGAGATCCTTTCGAATTTATATTACTTAAATATATAGATCTTTTTAGATTCATAAATTTATTCGGATTTATGTTACGTAGTTACGGTCGGTATTATTTAAGTTTTATCCCGACCATGCTTTTAAGGTTAAGAGGTGTTGGTTTATAATACGATTTTTCCCTTCCTAAATCTTTATTTTAAAGATTTTTAATTTCCGGGCAAATAAAATTTTTTTACCCTTCATTATAATTAATGCAATTAGTAAAAGAAAGAATAAAACTCGTAAACGCTTTAATTAAAGAGAAAAGTGTTAAAATGTAGCTTTACTTAGCCTGAATTTAAAGTTTAAAATTATGTCTTACTTTATATGTTTTAAATATAAGGAAAAGTATATCATAGCGAAGAATACCGTCTGGTATAAAAATTAAATTTCTTAAAAATAAAGTTATAATAATTCAGGTATTCAGATTAATTTTTTACGGAATATTACTCAGGAAAGGGAACGGTTAAAATGTGAAAAGATTCTTTTCTAAAACCGGCTTTTTTAATCCTAGTAAAAGATAAACGAAATTATAGTTTATTTTTAATGTTTACGTCGTCGTTAAAAGGCATTTCTTTGTTTTAAAGATATCGAAATAATTAATCATGGGTTATAATTTTTAAACGAATTAAAGGAATAAGAAAAGGCTGAGATAAAGGCCGTTACGTAAGCCGTTTAAGTTGCAGGGGTGGTTAACTGGTTTAATATAAGAGTTATTAATTGGTTTTTTTTAGCAAATTCGAATTAAAAAGTTACTTTAAATGCTTTCGTTATTATTGGTAAAAGTTTTTTTAGAAGGCGTTAGGCGTTCGTAAGGTTTTTAGTGGGCTCCTAGGTATTTTCGAAATCTGCGTAGTTTTTTTACTTGATAAGATATTTAATAAGTCCTTTTTCTTTTCTTATATTTAGGATTCTTTTTACTTTATATATTGGCGTATTCTTCTTTATCTTCTTTTTATGCTTTATATTAATTTTAATTATATCCGTTATTAATTCGAGTATGGAAATATGAAAAACTAGATGGAGTTTAAATTTTGGTAGTAGTTTTGTGTAATAGCTTTTTTTAAGGTTTTTTGAGCGATTTTATATTGGCCGATGGATTTGAAATCAAGCTTTTGATTTAGTTATTTAGTTTGTATGTTTTTGATAGCTAGGTAGATCATTCTTTCGTTGTAGAAGGTTAATCCTTTTAATCTTTTTTAATTATAATATCTCTTTATCTAATTGTGTTTAAATTCGAGTCTTCTTTTTATTTCTGCGGATAGTTATTTAAATTGTTTTAATATAAAGATTATTTTAATATTACGTAATCCCTTTTTATATACATCCTTATAAACCTTTACTATAAAATTAAAGTTAATATTCGTTAAAGTTATTTTAATACTTTTATAGTAATTAGTATTATAGGTTAATTATATTACGAGTAACGTCTCACACGTATGAGCGAGGGACACGTATGAGCGAGGCACTTTTTCAGCTATTCCAACTACCTATCTTTAATCGTCCATTTCTTAATACCAACATTATGGAACGCCTTACAAAAGAAGCGAAAATGAACTTAGCCTTTCAGGCTAAAAAAAGAGACTTAAAACTTAGTTACAGAAAACTTAGTTTTATTTATAAAGTTCCATATTCTACCTTGTTATACCGTTTTAACGGTAAACGCGCCCGAGCCGATATTATCCCTTTTTTGTAGAAATTAACGCCGACCGAAGAAAAATCGATTGTCGACCGAATCCTCGATTTAGATACGCGAACGTTTTCTGTCCGGCTTCAATACGTTAAAGATATGGCCAATATACTGCTAGCTTAACGCGTTACGGAACGCGTCGGAATTAACTGGGCGTCGAGCTTTGTTCGACGGCAAAAAAAACTTAAGACGCGTTTAAATCGGAAAATCGATTATTAAAGGGTATTATGCGAAAATCCAGAAATATTTCGCAAATAGTTTAAGTTTATTCGGGTTATAATCGTAAAATACGGTATTATAAAAAAGGATATTTATAATTTCGACGAAACGGGCTTTTTAATAGGACTTTTGATAATATACGGTATGGTAATTATAAATGCCGAAAGACGTAAAAAACTTAAATAAACGTAATAAAGTAATCGGGAATGGGTTATAATTATATAAGCTGTTAATTCGTAAGGTTAGGTTATACCGTTATTTATTATTTTGGCGGGAAAAACCTATTTTAATTCCTAATATCGCGATAATTTATTATTACTTAATTAAAAAGTTAAAACCAGTTATAATAGCTAGATAACGAACGAATTAAGTTTAAAATAAATCCAATATTTCGATAAACATATTCGAACGCGTACGAAAGGAACGAAACGTTTCTTTATCCTCGACGGTCACGAAAACCACCATTCGATGGAATTCGAAAAATATTGCGCGAATAACGATATTATTACGCTTTATATGCTTTTCCATTTTTCTTATCGGTTTCAACTTTTTAACGTATCTTGTTTTTCCGTTTTAAAACGCGCTTATTCGCTTTATATCGAAAATTTAATATAACGTTACCATACCTATATTACGAAAGAAGATTTTCTCGCCGGTTTCTACGACGCGTTTAAAGCTGCCATAACGTCCGACAATATCAAAGCTGGATTTGCAAAAGTTGGGCTTGTTTTATTCGATCTTAATAACGTCCTTTCCGAATTAGAAATTCCTCCAGCTGTACTTACGCCGACCGTCTCCCCGCTTACTTTTTTCGGTTTCATACGTTCCTTTTCCGCAAAAACTTTTCGAAATATTTAAGAAACAAAAAAACGGGGGCGTTATTTGTAGAAAAAGATTAAGAATTACCAGGGAAGCTCGCCGACAAAATTGGTTAAATTGGTTAATCTTTTGACAAAAAATAAATTAATACTTTTGTACGAAAACGTTTTTCTTAAAGAAGAAATAACTAAATTACGCGAAACTAATCATCTTTTCAGCAAACGTCGGAAAACTAAAAATAAACGTTTTTAAAAAGAAGGAACACTTACTATATAAGAAGGATAAGCTCTTTTGGCCGAAAAAGAAAAAGGTGGTGAAAAATTGCAGCTAATAGCGGCTGAAGGTAATCGTCGCAAAAGGGTTGAAACGAAGGAACGGAAATATGGCGTCTGCGGCAAGCCCGGATATAATGCGCGCACTTGTGAAGAAGTTGTAAATACGTCTAGCGACGAAGAATCCGATTAATTTGAATTAATTTAGTATGTTATGGTTGTGTTATTTGAATTTGTTGTTACGGAACGCCAAAAAGTGCCTCGCTCATACGTGTCCCTCGCTTATACGTGTCCCTCGCTCATACGTGTGGGACGTTAATTTTTAAACTTAATTATTTTATTCGTAGTTAATATGATACCGTAAGTAAGTTTTAATATTCAGTTAATCTTTTCCGTCTATCCGTTTATTTAAAATTTAAATACATTAAATAATTTATAATTTAGGTTTCAGTATATTATAAATTCTAATTAGAAGTTCGAAATAAATATTGGTGTTTTTTATTTCAAATAGTTTTTAAAAGTAATGCGTATACTTTTAGAATATATCGTAAAAGATATAAGTTGGTTATTTTACATTTATATCTTTATTATATAATAAGAAATAGGAAGATTTAATAAATCGGTTAATGATTACGAAAATATTATCCTATATGTACCTGTAATTAACCTTTTAAATAATGGAAATTTAGTAATAAAGTTGAAAGTAATTAGATTTTATGATCGTTTTATGATTAATAATAGCTGTAATTCTTTATATAGTTTATGTCGTTAAGTTTTTATTTTGTTGTATATATAATCTTGTTATTATACCTTTTTATTATTAGTTTTCTTTTAGGGAAATAGTAAATATATTATAAGCGTTTTAAGGTTTCAAAATCTCTCAGTGTTTATATAGTTAATTTTCGTATATATTTGTAACGAACCTGTCATACATCCACCTGGAAGTATGAGCAGTATCCGAAATGGGGTTTTAATTTGCAGGTAACAATAGGGCGAGGAATGATTTACTAGGGGTTTGTTCGTTAAAGAGGTTTAAAAACTCTTTCCTTAATAAAAGAACGGTACAGTTGCCTCTAATTAAGAGCTTAGATTGATAGCTAAGGAGCGAAACTAAGTAAGTGCTATCTATATAGGAAACCGATTCGTTATATATCCAATTATCTTTTAATAAGTATGTCGTAAATTTATGTGATTTATGTAATCTGATTAATCCATCAAATTACTTAGATTACCTGGGTATTGGCAAGCAGTATTAAACTTTTCGCATCCGAAGTTTTCCCACTTAATACTTAAGGACGGGTTTTTAAATTTAAAAACCTTTGTTCGTAATATTATTTCCCCTTTCTAAGGATTTTTGTCCTAAAGATAAAAACCGTAAGTCGCCACTTTGGTTTGTTGGAAAAGGTTAAAAGTTTTTTAGCTAACTTTTATTATAACAGGTCGTATTCAAAAAGAAAAAAGAAAACCTCGTCTAAATTAACGCGAAACGCGCGATAACCGTGCGAATTTTATTAAGAAATTTGGATCCAAAGTTGTTACTTATTCGAATTATGTTCGCCTTAAAGAATTCGATTGTTTTTACGTGGTAAATCTTCCGAATTATAGTTGTTATATTCGTCGTTAACGCTCGGCCTGCGACGTGTTAGATATAAACTTTTTAATAAAAATTAGGAAAAAGCGCGAACGTTTGCAAAAGGAGCAGCGCGAAGTGGAGGACAAGTTAATGGAACTTTTTAATCGGTTAAAACGTTTACGCTTTTAGCAAAACGTTTTACAAAAAAAAGCCTTTATTATTTTAAAAAAGGTTATAAAAAGAATTAATTAAAAAAACAGGAAAGGTTGGAAAAAAAGCAACGTCGCGTGGACGTAAAACGAGCGTAATTCGTTTTCGAAATAAATGCTATGGGAGTATTTACTTCTTTCGACTGGAACGCCGAAGGGTTGGATTTAAGTAAGGGACCTTTATCGCCTGCGACCTTAGCCGCGTTAAAAATAGTCGGTCAGGATTCTGCCGGTAAAACGTTTTAACCAGATCTATCGCATTCGTTAAATGGTTAAATGGTTCCTAAGTATTTTTTTCGTATAAGTATCTTTCCCACTTAACTAGGTATTAAATTTTGTTTTTAATCATTCTGGAATTTAGTATCCTTTCGACTTCGTACTTATTATCGTCCTTTTTGATTTCCAGGCTTATTTCCAGTAAGGCGTTTTTAGGTACTGGTTTAAGCAAGGAAATATGGAAAACAGGGTATATCTTTATTATTTTAGGTAATAATAGTCGGTAATTAATTTTGGAAATAACTTTATTAATTTTAAACGAATTAAGTTTCTTAAAATTAAGCTTATTATTAGGCCTTTTAGTTTTAATTCGTAAAATATTCGACGTTGCGTTTTATTTTTAACGTAATAAGTAAACCTTATTTTCCCTTATTAAAATTAATGCCTTAATTCTTTTTTTATTATAGTACTGGGTTATTTTTTGCTAAAGAAAACGCAATTCGGTTCGTAGGCGGGATTATATCGTTTTGATTTTAATTACCATTATTTCTATTCGAGGCGTTATGGTAATAATTATAGGAATTTTGTACATTAATTACTTTAATCGTTGGGTTATTGTTTCGTATCCGTACATAGCTATATAAGGGAATACGCTTATATTTTCGTTGGTAAACGTATTATAGGGCATTTGTGTCAATGGTAGTAGTTTTACCTAATTATCTTGCTAATAGTTAACATAACTTCGGAGATACTGTTTTAAGGTTTGGTTTAGTCGTTCCGTTTAATTATTTATTTATAGGTAATAAGTTGTTAAAAACTTAAGTTTAGCATTTATTTGTTTAAAAAAGCTGGTGCTAAACTTGGATGTAAAAAGCTTATCTTAATTAAAAATGATTTTTTCTGGTACTCCGTGTTTGTCGAGGTAATATCGGATAAATATATAGGCCAGTTATTCTGCCGTTGCGGTTTTTTTAAAAGGTAAAAAGTACCCATATTTGGTAAGTCTGTTAACGATTACCCAGATTCCGTCGTATTCGACTTTAATAGTTAGGTTTTTAAATAAAGGAAGGCTGGTAATAAAATTCTAAGTTATAATATTCTATGCTTTATTAAGAATATCGATAAGTTATAATAACCCATAAAGTTTATAACGTGCTACTTTGGCCTTATTACAGATATCGTAATTCTTGATAACCTTTTTGACTACCCGGCGTAGTTTTGGGAAGTCGTACTTTTCCTGTAACCGTCGGATGGTTTTAAAGATTTTTTAATATTTATGTAATAGGTTTTCGTAGAATTCCCTTACGAATTGTTTTTATTGGTTCCTGGGAACATAAATTTTGCTATGGTATAACAGCTGGCTTTTTGGTTATCTTTTTAGCTGTTAAATTCTTTTCTTTTTATTTGTATCGTAGGAACCTCGAAATCGTATCAAAAATTTAAGGGTTAGTTTTTTTAAGATTTCGCATAATTGTACAGTACCATCTTGGTTATATTATAATACTTATATGCTTTTTTATTGGGAACCTTAGGATTATAGTCTCCTTTGCGATTAAGAATATCCGCTTAAATATTTTCCTTTCCTTTAATATGATATATTTTGAAGTTAAACCTTAACAGGAAAATTATCTAAGTTTTATGTCGTTTATTTAGTTTTTATGCCTTTATAAACCCGATAAGCTTTTTATGATCGCAGTAAATATTAAAAGGTGTTTTGATTTCGTTAAGGAAAGGTTCTTATTTTTTAAAAGCGTTAATAATTATTAACAGTCTTTTATTATAAATCGGGTATTTTAATTTTACGTTTTTAAATACCTTCGAATAATAAGTTATTAGGTATTATTTGTTATTATCCTTTAATTATTTTAGGACGGTACCTAATGTATAATTTGAGGCGTCCGTTTTTAAGGGTTTTTTTTATTTACATTAGGTAATTTTATTATGGGTTTATTAATAATTACGTCTTTTAAGATTTGGAATACCTTTTTTATATTTTTTAAGAGCTTAAATTCCTTATTAACGTATTTTTTGGTAATAAGTCTCGTTAATAGTTTAACTAAATCTCCGTATCCCTTAATTAGGCCTCGTACGTATTCCGTAAATCCTAAAATCTGCCGGATGTTAATAACGGTCGCCTTATTAAAAATAGGCCAGTTTTTAACTGCTTCTATTTTAAAGCGTTAAATCTGAATTTGGCCGGGGGTAAGTATATATCCTAGAAAGTTTAGCTTTTACGTATGTTATACGCTTTTAGCTAGGTTAATTCGGATATTCGCCTTATCCAAGGTCCTAAATACTTAAGTTATATGCTATTTATGTTCTTTAAAAATTTCGAAGTAAATGAGAATGTCGTCGAGGTAAATAAATATAAACTTATCCAAATATTTTCGTAAAATAGTTATAATTAAGCGTTAAAAATTAGCGGAAGTCTTAGTAAGTTTTATAGGTATTATTCGGTACTTGTAAAGTCTATATATCGTTCTAAATACCGTTTTTTATTTTTTTCCTTTGGCCATTTTGATACGGTAGTAACTATCTTAAAGATTAAATGTAATAAATTATTTAGCTTTATTAGCGTTTTTTTTTCTGTATGTTTATAAAGGTTAAAAGGTATCTATTTTTAATCGTGATGTCGTTAAGCTGTTTATAGTCGATAACTTTTTTGAAAACCAGGTCTTTATTTTTGTCAATTTTTTGTTTTCCGTCCTTGGTTTTTGGTATTATTAAAACAGGATATTTAACAGGAAAGTCGGAGGGCCGAATGTAATTTTTTTTTCAGATCGAATTAAATGGCTTTTTATAAGGCTTTTAACTTTTTAAACTTTATGTGGTAAATTTTGTAAAGTTTAAGATAATGTCCTTTTTTAATAGGTATCCGATGATCCTATTAACCATATGGTAATAATTCGTGATTTCTTTTGTCCTTAAATAGTTTTTTGAATTTTTGGTACTTAAGTAGTACCGTTCCGGCTTGATTTGGCATTTGTACCTCTTTAATAACATAACAGATCTTTTGTTCGTTTTCCTTGGGTGGTTTTTTATTACTTTCCTAGAAAAATGTTCGGTATTTTTAATTAATATGCGGATTGCTGGTCTTAAGCTATGGCATTTCCAGGATGATGTCACATCCGGAAATGTCGGTAATATCCAATAAAATTTGTTCCTAATATCCTTAGATCCAAACGGGAAGTTTTTCCGTTTTTCGCAAAACTTGTCCGTTTTCGTATTTAGATAGGCTTCCGTTTATTAGGCGTAATTTGTAGGACTTTAGTTTGTACCTTTAAGAAACCTGATGTTCTTTTGCTGTTACGGGAGAAATAAAGTTACTTTCGGTTTTTAAATCGATTATGGCTTTGAAAATGCTGTTCTTATATTGGAGTGGAATTTCGATTTAATTACGTAATCCTTTTGTTGCTTTATATAAGGTCTTATAAGTTGGAGCTTTTTGATACCTTATTTTCGAGGGCTTTTGGCGTTTTTTAACTTATGATGGTATCCAGCCTGAAAAAGTTTTTATTTGCGCGCCTTTCGAACAGCGTGCTTAATATATTAATTATTTTTGCATTTAAATTATGTTTTCTTACAATATTTACATTCGGAAATAATTATTTTTTTTAGGTTCGATTTTTATTTTTATATCTTTCGAGTTATAAGGTTAAAAATATAAACCTCTGAAAAAGGTATTCTTATATTTAGGAGTTCCTATTAAATATAAAGCATCGGGGAATAATATAAATATCCTTGCGATATAGCTTTCTAGCTTTGTTCTGATTCGGGATATAAGTAACAAAACTTAAGGTATTTTGGCTATTTAGGAGTCTTTATATATTTACATTTATTATTTAATCCAGTAGGTATTTCTTTATTCCATTTAGGCTAAAAGTTATTATCTTTTTTAGCTTTAAGATGGACGAGACAGTCGTCGATGTAACAAGCGGTAAAATGCAGCAATTTGTGCTGGTTTGCCCGGGGTTTGGTATATACGGTACATTCGGGAAGCTTATAGTGTTCCGGGGATAACTGTCCGTGGTTGCTAGCGTCGGGTTGGAATTGACCATTTTCGTTATGTATTTTATACCGAAATATATCAAAATAGCAAAAGCATCCTAGCTTTATAGCTATCCTAAAGGCCGTTTATCCGGGATGATATTTATAAGCTTTAATCTTAAAGTCCTGGTAAATAAGGTAATTTTCGTATTTTAGGATATCGTTCTGGATTTAAATAATAATGGCGATAGTAAATTCTAGCTAAAAAAAAAATCGAATTAACTTTTTTCTTTTCCTTTTCTGCCTTACTATCGGTTTCTTATTTAACCGCTTTGGTTTTTTTCTAAGGTTAAAAAATCCTTCCCTTTTTGGAGTTTTTTTTTAGCGGGAAAACGGCATTTACTTTTAAAATATTTTTTTTGTCATAATTAAAACATTTTATATTGAACTTATCTTTCTAAGGTTCCTTTAAAACGATACTTATTTCCTTTTAAAACTTACCTTTATTTTTCTTGGTTCGACTATTAAAGCCTTTATCATTATTTCGTTTGTTAATTCCTTTCTTTTTAGAATACCGGTTAAAAATACGTCGATTAACGATAATTATTTTGTCAATATACTTTTTAAAGGATCTTATCTTAAGTACCATATATATTTTATCCTTAACTTAAGGTTTTAAGCCGTCGTAAAAAAAAAATAACGCGCTTTCGGAAAAATTAAAAATTGCGGCCAAACGGTTAAATTTTGTCGCATATTCTACAGCTAACTTGGTTTAGTAAAAAAGGTATAATTATTTCATTACGTATTATTCCTTATTTAGGTTTTCAAACATAACTCGCATTCGGTTTTCGAAATATTAATAATCATTAAAAATATAATTAATAATATTTAAAGATTTCTTAAGGTAATTTTCCAGATAATCCTTTATGATAAGCTCGAACCATAAAAAAACTCGTTTAACAAGCAGCTGGAAAATAACCATTACTTTCTGATAATCCTCCGTTAAAAAACTTTGGTAAAATTTAAGGTAGATTTTAACTTAAATAAGGAATTCTTTTATATTTATAGTTCCGTCGTAAGGCTTTAAGGTAATTAACTTATAACCCTTAATTTCTGGCATTCCGTAATAACTAGGAGATACAATAATAGTTTCGCGGCACCGATTAGGGCCGAATAATAAGGGTGCTAAGGTTCTCTTTTTCATTTTTCGGGTAAGTTAAGCCATTCTTTTTTTGGAAAGCTGGGATTTTTTTTCTGTCTTTTTTATGGCTTGGATTTTACGTAACAGGATCTCCTTTTTTTTCCTTAAGGGAAAACTTTTTCTTTTTTCCTTTTAGGCCTTAAAATTCCTAAGCTACTGGTTTTTCTTTTTTTTCCGAATTTCCTTAAACTTTAATAATATCTTTTAGAACCGGGGTTAAATACTGGGTTTAAAAAGAAAAAAGGTTTCTCTTATCTTAAGTTATAAAAGGCATAATATTATTAATTAGCTAAAGAATTCTTTCGATAAAAGGTAAATTATTTAATTTAATTATTAATCCCTTATTAGCTTATAACGGGGATCGGGTATACTGTTTATCTTTTAAACGTCGTTTTATAATATTATCTTTATTAAGTTTAAGAAAGCTTATATCTAATTAGGCTTAAAATTATCCGTCGGTTATTAATTAAGAAATTATCAAAATGTAACGAACTTATCATATATCCACCTGGAAGTATAAATAATATCCGAAATAAAGTCTTGATTTGCAGGTAACAATAGGGCGAAGAATAATTTATTAAGGGTTTGTTCGTTAAAAAGATTTAAAGATTTTTTTTAATTAAAAAATAATGCAGTTACTTCCAGTTAAAAGCTTAAATTAATAGCTAAGGAACGAAATTAAATAAGTGCTATCTATATAGGAAACCGGTTCGTTATATATCCAATTGTCTTTTAATAAGTATGTCGTAAATCTATATGATCTATGTGATCTGATTAATCCATTAGATCACTTAGATCACCTGGGTCTTGGCGAGCAGTGCCAAGCTTTTCGCATCCGAAGTTCTCCCACTTGACACTTAAGGACGGGTTCTCAGACCTGAGAACCCTTGTTCGTAACAATATTCTGTATTTATATTTCCTAATATTCTTTTAACCCTTGTATTTCTTCCACTTTTTAGTTCTTAAATAGGTTATTATTATAGTTTTGGATTTTCTAGTATAAATTAAAAGCTATTATTCAAATCATTATTATTTGTTATATTTATAAGTATTCTTTTAACCTAATAGTAAAACTTTAATAATTATCTCTAATTATCTTTTCATTTAGGTCTGGTTTTCGACTTAATACGTTTACTTTGCTAGTTTTTAATCTTTTTTGGTAAATGATAACGAAGTTGTATGTCGTTAGTTTTTCGGCGTAACAGAATTATCGTTTTGTTAGTTCTTTAATAGTAGTAAAGCGAAGAAGGTTTTATAATCCGTATATACCTTAATTTGGTGAAGGTTTTCCTTAAGATAATATTTAAACTTTCGAAAGAGTTCAATGATAGCCATAAATTCTTTATCGGGAATACTGGAATTTAACTTTGTTCTGTTTATTTTGTAAGAGTAAAAGGCGATAAGATATAAATTATTTTAATTATTATAATATCTGGTTATTACGTTTAAACCGTGATTTAAAACCTCAGTTTTAAGTTTAATTAACGGCTTAAGTCGTATATAATTAATACTAGCTCGCTAGTAATCGCGTTTTTGATTTCCCAAAATGCATTTCTTTTATTCTTTTTATTTAAAGGAATTTATTTTCTTTTTTTATAACGTTTAATAATAGGACGGTTACTTTATTAAAGTATGGAATAAACATTTTATAATAGTTAATAAATCCTAAAAAGGTTTGTATTTGCATAATTACAATGAACCCTTCTTTATTCTACTATTGTAACGATTTTCCCAAGGTTTATTTTGATATATTCCGGGATAATAATATATTTTAAAAATTCTACTTCTCATATACGGAATTAAGTTGTTTTCCCGTATCAACCACTAAATTAATCTTTTATAAGGTATGAAAAACTGCATAAATATACCTTATATATTCTTTCTTATTTCTTAGGTAAATAAATCTATTATCGAAGTAATAAATAACGAAAGCATCTAAGTATTTTTCTTTTGAAATATATCGTTAATTATTCATTAAAAAGTTACTAATACGTTTGTAATTCGAAAGGTATAATAAAGTACTTGAAAAGCTTATATTTCGATTTAAATGTTATTTTTCATTTATATTTTAATTTAATACGTATTTAATTACATTCTTTTTCAAATGTTAAGTTCGTAAATTAATTCGTTTTATAAAGGCAGTCTTTTATTTTGTTAATTCAGAGTAACGGCGTTTTATCCTTTACAGTAATATCGTTTAGTTATTTATAGTTAATAACTAAACAAAACTTTCCGTTTTTCTATAATATAAAGAATATACGATACTTAGCTGATGAGTTAAGGCGTCGTATATAACCTTTTTTAAGCTTATTTCTAAGGTATTTACGTAATATCTATAATTCTGTTTATTAAGGTTGTAAATTAAATGGAATCTAGAGTATGTTTTTATTTAAAAAATATCTCATAATTTTATTCGTTATTTTTTAGTAGTTTCGTTTCGAATTCTTTTCGAAATAGTTGTTTATATCTATGGTATTATAAAGATACGTTAGCTATTATTTCTAGTTCTGAAGGCTGATATTATACGTGATTATTTATTTTTCGTAACTTTATTCTGATAGTAACTATAATACGTCGTATTTTTTATAAAACTCTTATTTCTTTCTTATATTTTATTTTTATATGCAATAATGGTTTTGTTATATCTGTATATTTACGTTTGTTGTTATTTTCGATTAAATATTAAACTCTTTTCGTATTTTGTATTTTTTATTAGCAGGGTATTAAACAAACTTTACTTAATTAGTTACTTAATCGATTAAAGGGTTATACTGGTATAACTATAATTTTCCGAAAATCATATCGTAATTCCTTATCGGAACGATATCGAAGTTTATTATTTAGTGTCGTTTTTAACAAAGATTTTAAGATAATTAATCTTGCGGGTAAACTTTTTATTATCGTAACTTAATATTTCATTTTTTACGTTTTCAATAATATAAAACTTTCTTTTTTCTTCTTATGGTAGTTTAAATTAGTTAATTATATCCGGCGTAATATAATTACCTTTTACTATTCTGTAATTTATAAATACGGTAAATTAGTATGTTTTAATTTGTACTTATATTGTAATAAAATTATTTTCGACTTTTATCATGACGTTTATAGCTTCTTAAGGAAGATTTTATTAACTTTTTCAAGCTTTACGATTCTGCGGCTTTTTTATGAATAATATCTCTTTTTTTAAATCGTTCTTTAATACTTTAATACGTTTTTAATTCTGCTAGTTAAGGGCCTACAGCTATTTTAAATATCCTTTTTATTATTGTAACATAACTTCGTGTAAAAGGATTTGCGTTTAAAAGGCTTTTTTGGTAATATATTCTGGTTCAGAATTCTTTTGTCCTTTTTATCGTTTTTAGAATTAGGCGTTATACTGTCTTATATTTCTTTTGGTTTTAGATTTTATTGTTAATATTTTATCGTTCGTTTAGGTCGTTTGTAAAGGTTAATCGGAAGTTCAAATTGTTGATTATTTTTAAAAATGCTTTTATAATTATTTAGTAGATTCATTTTTTTGTTTTATAATCGTATTATCCGAAGTCGCATATAGAATTTCCGTTGCAGTAATTCTTTTAGCTAATTTATTATTACAGTAATAGCGTTAATAATATCTTAAAAGGTATATATTTTTAGGTATTTATATTATCGTTAATTCTTAAGACTTTTTTCCGGTTTGTTTATAAAAGTCAAATCCTTAATTAGATATTTATGTAAATCGTTTTTCGATATATTATTATTTTTTAATATATTTAGAGTAATAAGTACGTTTATTTTGGATAATATATACGTTTTCGTATTAACCTGGTTGTTTTAATACTAAGACTTTATTTTAAGCTTAATACTTTTTAATTTATAGGTTTAATTCTAATTATTTGTACCGCTATTATCGTTTTTGGTAAAATTGACAAAATAGTTTCTTTTTAATAAGCCTTTTTTCTTTTTTTTTGCGTTGTATTTTTTTAACCATTAAGTTATTATAAAATTTTTAATAAAGGCTTATTATATTTGGATAATTCTTTAAAATAAAAGCTTTATTTTTAAAGCTTTTATTATATTTTTACAAGTAATGAAGTGGTGTAGGATGCAGTATGGGTGCAGCTGTAGCTCTGCAGCCTTGCTGCAGCTCTGCTTCTAGCTGCTTCCATTCATTTCGCCGGTGGGCTCTAATAGAGCGACATCAAGTAGGTCGGCTATGGTCTATAAAGTTCCGACCTGGCAACTTTTATATGTAGTCTTCTAGAGAACTAAGGCACGCCCGACAATTTCTTTTCCTAAGCAACCGATCAAGGTGTCCTACATACATCAGCTTCGATAAGCCCCGTCTCAATTCAGTAATTTATAATTGTTTTTAATTTTAATTATGTTAAATAATTTATTATGATTCTTTCAGTTATTCCGAACAACCTTTTAAAATAATCGGTAAATAAGTATTTTATTATTATTCTTTAGGTGTTTTATATTAAAAAACCCTTTTATCTTGTTTTATTTTAATTATAATAATTAATGTTATAAGGCTTACGTTATTACATTACGCTTAAGTTTATAAATTTTAATAGTATTCTGTAAATGGTAAAATGTACACTTGTTCTCTTTTTACTACGTACTTTTTATATATCCGAATTTAAGGATATAATATTCTCCTATTTTTATCAAACGTTTCTATTGCCAGTCATCGATTTTAATTATTTAATTAATATATTTATTAAAAGTAAATAGTTTTTTGAAAACGGATCATTTTATTCGTAATACATTTTTAAGCTTTAGTATAAGATATTTATTATAATTTTATTTTTTATGTATCCGGTACGTAATAAGGTTTATTTAAATAACGTAATATATTTCAAGGTTAATTTGTTTTACTTAAATTAAAATAAATCTTATTCGACTTTTTATTTTTCGTTAAGGTTTCCGTATATATTTCGAACCTTTTATTTGAAATGAGTAAAATATTTAAATAATTTGTTAATATCTTTCTATATATTATTTTCCGCCGTTTTTAAATAGGTTGCTAAAATAAATTTAAACCATTTTAAAACGTTTGCTGTAAGGTTTTTCATAATAATAATAATAATCTTATTAACCTCGTCGATTAAAAAGTTCCTGTAAAAATGAAGGTAAATTTTAATTTGAATTAAAAAGCATTACATATTTTCGATTTTACTAAAAAGTTTTAATTTCTTTATTTTTTACTTAAATATTCTAAGAAGTTAAATTTTAAATTATTCGTTTACTTTTTTAATTTTCGAGCTTTTTAAGTTATAATAATTTCACTATCACTTAAAATTAAATAATGTTATTAAATAAAAACTTATAACGTTTAAAGATTAACGAATTTAATTTATTATTAAATTTAATCATATAGTTTATATAAATAATAACATTATAAAAAATGAAATAGTAAAATATAAGATAGCTACATTTAGTAGTAATAAATTATTATATATGATATAAGTAATTATTATATATGATATAAGTAATTATTTTATTTTATAAATTAATAATTTATTTAAATTATAAAAAGTAACCAATATATATGTGTTTAATTAAAATCCGTTTAAATCCGAAAATTTATTTAAATTCATATCTTATACGTAAACTGGATTCCTATAAACCCGGGAATCTTTTAGGATCCATACTGTTTTAATGCATGGATCCCTTTGGATCCGTAAATCCATTCGGATCCACGTTACGTGACCACGGCCGGTGTTGTTCAAGTCTTGTCCCGACCGTGCTCCTAGAGCTGGGAGGTGTTGGTTTATAATACTACGCCTGCGGCGTAGCTGTGGCTAGGGCTTTCGAAAAACATGAGCTCTAAGTACCTACCCATAAAAGGCTCATAAATAGACCCATAAAAAACAAAACTTCAAAAGTAGGGCCTGATGCTAAGTTATGATTTTTCAGCTCCGTTTTGCGGTCCTTTATATAAATTTTCGAAAATCTATCCTAAAACCATTTAAATATAATAATAATGAAAATAATTAGATAATAATAAAAAACACAATTTTATATATAAATTTTCTAATCCGGATTATTTTGGTCAAAATATTAAAGTTTTAAATTAAAATCTTCGTTCCCTGCTGACCTTTTAACGGAACGCCTTTATAGCTGCGATAATGTAACTACCCCATATTACCTTTTGCTATAAACCTTTAAGAGTAATTTAATATAGAAAAAGCCCGTACAGTTATCTTTTCAGCCGTACGGATTATAGTTGTTCCGTCGCAGGTAGGAGAGCGTTTCGGTTAATAAAGTCCGGGACCTTTAAGACTACGACCTAATAACCATGCCCGTACGGCCGAAAAAAATGATATACGGGTTTATCCTATATAAAATATACGTAGGAAACCCGGTACATAATAATACGACCGATAGTTATTATGTTGCAACCATAAAGGTATTACGGTTACCCATTTCCCAGCTTTAAACCTAGCTATATTAATTATAATTGCCCTTTAAAAAACTCGAAAAAATTTCTATATCTATATTAACTTATATTCGGCCCTTTGATATCATATCAGATATACCGGACTTGAATTGGATGGATAATAATTATTTTTCCTTTAAAATATTAATTTTATTCGAATAAGTAAAAAGAATTAGCAGGAAATTCGACGATTTTGGTAGGGATGTACAAAACGAGACCCCTGTTCGCATAACTACAACTCACGCCTCGCTGGGTCGTTACGGGGATTTGGGATTTGATTGGTTGATTTTTAGCGTGATACAGCAGTACATTTGAAAAACGAGCCAGAGAGGCCTGAGTTAGCTGAGGTAAGGAGGAGGGAGGATACTGTCAGCTAGCTGGGGGGTGCGTAGCGCACCCCATATACGGAAAGGTCACCTACTGATCGGCCCATACATGTTCCGTGGCTAAGCTACTTAACGCTGTACGCGTGCAACAGTACACGTATCCAGCATAATACAAGAACACAACTGATGTCCCCTATATCTGACAGATACAGCTTAGGGCGCTGGAAACGGCGACGCGTCTACGGACAAGAACTGCTAAATGGGTCTACATTTGTAGATAAGTAAGTTAGTTACGTAGCTTTACCTAGCTTAGCATGCCTTCATGCCCTCGGGGAGGCTTTGGGATAAGCCGCTATGCGGCTATCCCCCAGGCGTTAAATACTACAAACAAACAAACATGCACGTGTTGATTGAAACGCTATCACTAATCATCTATGCCCGTGTAGTTTAGGCATTTCTCTTCATGAGAAATGTGCAACAGTGCTATGGGGGCCTTAAAAGAGCCATACATGAGGCGTAGTTAAACCCCTGATCTATCGGCCAGCTCTTCGAAGGCCTACCTATTGGCCAGTCCCTCATTCACGTGTTTCATGCAACGGCACATTTGATTACTAACTATCCAGACCGCATCTTACGTTCTAACTCTTAACCAGCCAGCAATACATATAATTGTTGCAATACTCTAGGAATGCGCAATGCCCCTTAAGGGTGTCGCCAGGGCCCTCGTAACAACTTTCTGACTTAGATTACTGTAGCTTCAATAGCTTCCCGCTCTCGAAGATATATCCTTCATCTTTTTTCGACCGATAAACAAGATTGGCCGGCAGAGGTGGGTCCACCCCCTCTGCTGTACCCCGAAATACTGTGGTTCGTGCTCAAGGGTCAGACCGCCCTTCTACCGGGGGTCGTACGCTGCAGCCGGTTGTTGTTATTGTTATTGTTGTTGCATTTAACGCTGTAGGCGTTCAAGTTACCCTAATCTACCTAGACAGCCAACGCAGTCCCTCCAAGGGGCGCTTGGCGCGTGGAGCTATACAGAGTCTCGATATACAGTTACTCCCTTATATTCCACGTTCCCGTAACCGACCGGTACGCTGCAGCCGGTGCAGCACATTGATCTTTTGCTTCCTCGTAGCTGGTTTGTAGCGACTTTGCGAGCACCGACTTGTCGTTCGATGTGTGGTCCTGCTGACATTCAACTTCCCATGGCTTTACAACAGGTACAAAACACCGAGATGGGGAGGCAGCAAGCATTGGAGCCATCTTCCACGGCCGCAGATACAAATGGATTTACCATTATCGACTTCGAAGGGCCAGATGATCCCTACCATCCCCTCAACTGGCCACTTAGAAAAAAGCTACTCACGACGGCACTATACTCGCTTACCACAATGACATCCCCATTCACTGGGGCGATATACTCCCCTGGAATCAACCAAATCGTCTCTGAATTTCGGGTGAGCAGGTTGGTGGCAACAGTCGGCCTCAGTGTATGTCTACTACAGTAAGTTCGACTCTGCCCTTTCATCTCTCGCGGTCGCAATAACGCGCAATTTGCCTGTTGCGCCTGAGCCACTGAGGCGAGATTACGCCACGAGGTGCTTAAAAGATGCAAATCTAGGCTTGGACCGCTGATTTGGGCCCCGCTTTCGGGTAAGCAGTCCCTTGGCTCCTCTTCACCGTTTTGCAGATGGCTGAACCTCCTCGACAGAAGCATACGGACGAAAATGGCCAGTGGTGGGCCCCTGTCTCATCGCCGCCATATTCACCCTTTGGACGGGTACAGCAAAAGACTTTACAAGTATCGTTATTACACGCTTTCTCACTGGGCTTTTCGGGTCCGCCCCAGTAAGTAACACCGGTGGTGTGCTGGCTGACATATGGCATCCAACACAACGAGGCTACGCCATCATGGTTTATTCGGTTGCCGTTAGCATAGGACCCACTCTTGGGCCTGTAGTCGGGGGTGCTATAATAGAAGCGGGCGTAGACTGGCGATGGCTTCAATATGTACGTAACCTGACCTGTTTTAACTCACCCCTTAACCACCTTATCTCACAAGATAGCTCGCCGGAATTTTGCAACTAGCCGTCGTCGCCCTTGATATCCTTCTGGTCTCGGAATCCAGCCCAGCAATTTTGCTAGTCCGCAAGGCCGGTAGGCGACGAGCATCAACCGGTAACTGGGCGCTGCACGCACAATATGAGGAGTGGCGGCAGGTGATGACCATCCGGTACTACGTGCGCAAATTCGCGATCCGGCCCTTCCAGATGCTGGCGACACCAATTTGCTTCTCGGTTGCGCTGTACGCGTCCTTCATATACGCCGTCATCTACGCAACATTGGCGGCCTTCCCAGCCATCTTTGAGCGAGGACGTGGCCTCGACAAGGTCGCCGGCAGTCTCCCTTTTGTTGCCCTTATGATCGGCATCATCCTTGGCATTGTGCCTGTCGCCCTCAACCAGCGTTTCTACAACGGCAAATTCGCGGCTGCGGGCGCCTCCAAGGTCGTTCCCGAGGCCCGGCTACCAGGCATGATGTTCGGCAGCGGCTTTTTTGCCGTCGGCCTGTTCATCACGGGCTAGACGGCAGCAGACCGATATCCCTGGATTGCCAGTTACGTCGGTGTCGCCCTATTCGGGTTCGGATATTTCTGTATATTTCAAAGTGCGCTAAACTATCTCATCGACACATTTGATGAATACGGCGCAAGCGCGATCGCGGCGAATACTTTCTTACGAAGCATACTAGCGGCGGCGTTTCCGCTTTGCATAGACTCCATGTATGACCAGCTGGGGATCGGGTGGGCAACGAGTGTCTTCGCTTTCTTTGCCACGGCTTTAATACCTATTCCATTCGTGCTCTGGATTTTTGGACAGAAATTAAGAAAGAAGGACAAGTACTCAGCATAGATCTTTAACTTGACAACGAGTTCCTCGTGGACATGACAAAAGCCGAACGCTTATGGGCAAAGGCGCAGGCGGGTATGCGGAACGACTCTACACCAAGCTGTCCGCCTCCCAGCGAAGTGGACTTGCTCGCATGAGTGAAGTGGCTTGAATAGATATGTGGTCCAAGTTAATGGAGTTACTCTGTGACAGCGTGCGTTTATATCCCCGAGTTGTACAGAGGCTGCTGAAAGGGGAAGACTTAACTAAATTGTACTTTAGGGCTATTATTCTCGCATGCGCCTAGCATTGCAGACTTAGCGGTTATATGAGACCCTGACATTACATATTGAAGCATATATGGCTGAAGAAGAAGCTATTATCAGGTTGTCGCAGAATAGGGGTCACTTGCTTAGTTATCAACGCCTCTAGGAGCTGTAGAGACCCCGTAACAACGTTGTTCCGGGGCTCTCACATTATATATAGAGCTTCCTAGCCACTGCTCTTTAGAGCCTAGAATATCCATAACAATTTACACTTCCCATACCTTATGCAACCTTCTTCCGCGATCAGCCTAACTGTGATGATTATAAGCCCGGTACTTTAATTACGCAAGATAAGTACGGTTAAGTTAATCGCAATTTTTTTATTAAATAAAAACCTTATTATTTTTTAATATATCGGATAATCTTATTTCCAAGGATATAATCCTTAAGGATCGTTTTAATTACCTTAATTAGTTCTTTTTTGTGAGATAAGCGAGGGTGCGACGCTAACTACAAGACTAAAAGGTCAGCAATTCCAAACCCCAATTGGGGTTTGGACACCCAAATCCACCTTATAAGAGCGCATGCAACAAGAGTCCGCTACGGTACATTTTTCTTCCGTTTTAACGCTTTCTTACGTAGTATATAGCATTTTATCGATTTAAATGCGTTTAACGTTTATTGTTTTATAGGTTTTTAAAAGTTTCCTTTATTCGAAAAATATATTACGGAAATTAACGTTTAATAAAATAAGGAATATATGCAAACTTTCGTTTAATAAAAGAACTTTTACTTTAATATCGAATAACATAATTTTATTCCCAAAGTTTTTATAGAATTATAAATTTCGGATTTTAAAGAATAATATAAAATAGATTTTAAACGTTTTAAAATTAATACCCCGAAAAAGTTACGCGAAGCTTTTAGGATTGACATGAAATATATTAATATTTAAACGTAAATTAACGTAATAACAAAAGTTGGCTTTTAAGGAACGCCTAAATTAATTTAGTTATTCGAAAAAAAGATAACCGTTTAAAATCTTATTAAGGAATTAAGGGATTAATTTATTTTTTTACTATTAAATATTATTACGACGGTACGTAAGGAATACCGTAAAACCTTACGTTTAGCAGAAATAAACTATGTAAAGCATAATTAATAATCCCGGACTTAATTATCCGTTTATATTTAAACGAAGGCATATAACCTTAAAAAAGTTAAAGGTAGGTTTGCGGTAAAAAAGTTCCTAAACTTTATATCATAACGGTTCGTATTAATATAAGCGAATTCGAAATTAATTAACTTTATACGGGATAATTCGCTGAATAAATTTGATATAACTTTATAAAAACGTAAAGCTTAATTTTCGGCTATATGATATAAAAACAATTTAAAGGCCGAAATTAAAAGTTCCGGAATTTTTGTTACGTTATTAATAAAATTACCTTCCGGATCCGAAATAAGTTCGAACTTTAACGTAAATGTTTTATTAAGGAACCCTATAAATAGTTACAAATGTTTTTATCTTATTATATTAAACCAAATCTATAAGTAGGAACTTTTCGAATACGTCTTTTTATGCTTAACGATTACGGGTGTAATTATTCGAAAGATTATTTACCTTTATTAAAAAAAAAGATCCGTAAACGATTCAAGCTTAATAAAGAAAGAAGGTTTCGCGAAAAGCTTATAAAGCCTTTTAATTAAAAAGAGTGTATCCGGAATTTTATAAAATAATTAACGTTTAGTAATAACGGCGGTAATAATACATAATTCGATAATATTATTATAACGTTTATTAATCCTTATATTTAAAAACGTTTAATTTTATTCTAAGAATATGTATTATTATATATTTCGCTAAATGCCTTTTATTTTAATTTATTTCAATCGAGAATTATAAAGTAAGATACTTAATAAATATTAAAAATTTGGTCTTCCCGGGTATTTTTATGCCTAATTTTATAGGGCAAATAATGGAAGCGAGATTTTCCTCGTTACCGATTAGCGGCATAAGGAAAAAGGTAATTAAGAAAATACTGTTAAAAGTTTTTAGAAAGTTATAATATAAGCTTATCCTTAAGGATATAATATGTAACGGCTAAAAGGTTTAACCAATTATTAAACCTAATCGTACGGTTTATATGAGCAGTAATATCGTAGGAAACTAAACAATGGGATAAATAATAATTACGTCTAGTAATAGCAGATTATCAAAAGTAATTTAAATAACTAACTTATATAACTAGCTGGTAATCTATCTGGACTATAAAAGATAACAAGCGTATATATCCTTTCTTTAATTTCTGGTAATCCCGCTTAACCCTCTTTAATCATTATCCTTCCTGTAATCGATAATAATTCCAACCCCTTAGGTCATTCCTAATCGCTAGATATACCGTAATTGTTATGACCTAACACACTTGGCACGCATAAGAACGGTCAGGTTAAGAGTGGGTCAACCTTTTTATTCTGGTCACGTGATCCAGGATGGTCGAACGGGATCGCTTCGACCATACTCGACTATAAAAGGATGGTCGAACGGGATCGGTTCGACCATATTCGACCATAAAAGGATGCTCGAACGAGATCCGTTCGATTATATTTGATTATAAGAGGCATATATACGCTTATTAATACTATAATCTAAATAACTTTAACTTGCAATATAACTTGGTTACCTAAATTACTTTTAATAATTTACTATTACTAAACGTAATTATTGTTTACTTTTATTACTTAATTTCTTACGATATTACTGTTAATATAAACTGTACGATTAGGTTTAATAATTGGTTAAACCTTTTAGCCGTTATATATTGCAAGCTCTTATTTAATAATATTGTTAAACTTTAAGCAATATCCTTAATATTATGTTATCCAGCAAGCAGCTCGTTTTTAAAGGAACTTTTAAGATTCCCGAAGATAATATTATGGATTCCGATAATAAAGAGATTTAACTTAGTTTTTTCTAGGAAAAAGCCCTACGTCGACTTGACTAGTTAACTAACGTAGTTACGCAGCTTATCAACGATAAGATTAAGCTTATTAATACCCTTAAAAAAACCCGCAACTAACTGGGAGCCCAAAAAGTTGAATTAAAAAGATAAGCGAATATAAAACAGACCGATTAACCGGATTAGCCTGTTCCGCTTATATAACCTACCTAAACAGCTTACGGTAAAAAGTCCGGAGAAGTTTTGAAACTTACCAAGCCTATTTCTTTCGATAAAACCACTATTAAACTACAATAATTCCTTACGGAATGCCGTATTTACTTTAAGTACTTCCTTATTTAACTCGCAATACCTACCTTTTAAGTCCAGTTCGCTATAGGACAGTTAACCGGAAACGCGGTTATCTGGTTTAAACCTACTTTTCGTAAGTAAGTTACCAAACCTTTTTAATAAAGGTTCGCGGAAATTACGAATATTAATAACGATTACGAAAGGTTTAAAGAAAAATTAAAAAGGGTATTCGGAATAATAAATAAAAAAATGAAGGCTAAAAAAAGGATTAAGGATTTAAAGTAAAATAGATTAATTTCCGGATACGGTAACGTACTACATAAGCTCGCGGGCCACACAAGCTCGCGGGACACTTTTTTAATATTCTAAACACTTAACTTCTGTTACTTATTTTTCAACAACTATAATATGGAACGATTTATAAAAGCATCTAGAATGAACCTAGCCGTTCAGGCTAAAAAGAATGATCCGAAATTTAGTTATAGGAAACTTAGTTCTGTTTATAACGTCTTACGTACTACCTTGGAAGCGCGATTTACCGGTAGATGCGCCCGAACCGATATTATCCCTTATTTGCGAAAATTAAAGCCGACCGAAAAAGAATCGATTATCGATCGAATTTTTGATTTAAATATGCGAGCGTTTCCTGTTCGGCTTTAGCATGTTAAAGATATGGCGAATTTATTGCTTACCTAACGCGCCGTAAGAGGCGTTAGGGTTAACTGGGCGTCGAATTTTGTACGACGGTAAAAAAAGTTCCAAACGCGTATAAATCGGAAGATCGATTAATAACGGCTCCTATGCGAAAATTTAAAAATATTTCGTAAATGGTTCGAGTTTGTTCGGGTTATAATCGTAAAATACGGCATCGTAAAAGAGGATATTTATAATTTCGACGAAACTGGCTTTTTGATGGGGTTATTTATGGCATCGGGTATAGTAATTACAAACGTTAAAAGACGTAAAAGATTTAGATAAGCTTAATAAGGTAATCGAAAATGGGTTATAATTATTTAAGCTATTAATTTGCAACGTTGGGTTTTGCCGCTATTTATTATATTAGCGGGGAAAACCTACTTTAGTTTTTGGTATCGCGATAACTTATTACCAACCGATTAAAAGGTCGGTACTAATCTTGATGGTTAAACAATAAACGAATTAGGTTTAAAATAGATTTAACATTTCGATAAATATATACGAACGCGTACGAAAAGAACCAAACGTTTTTTTATCCTTGACGGTTACGAAAGTTACTATTCGATCGAATTCGAAAAATACTGCATAAATAACGGCATTATTACGTTTTATATGCCTGCCCATTTTTTTATCAGTTTTAACCTTTCGACGTATCCTGCTTTTCTGTTTTAAAACGCGCTTATTCGCTGTATATCGAAAATTTGATGCAACGTTATTATACCTATATCGTGAAAGAAGATTTTCTTTTCGGCTTCCACGACGCGTTTAAAGCTGCTATAACGTCCGATAACATCAAATCCGGCTTTCAAAAAGCTGGACTTGTTTTATTCGATCTTAATAACGTTTTATCCGACTTGGAAATTTCTTTAGTTATACCTATACCGACCGTTTTCCCGCTTACTTTTATTAATTTTATTTTTCCGCCTGCGAAAACCTTTAAAAATATCCGAGAAGTAATAAGATAAGGACGTTACTTGCAAAAAAGAATTAGAAATTATTAGGGAAATTTGTTAACAAGAATAATTAAGTCGGTTAGTCTTATAACAAAAGGTTATATGCTACTTTTGTATAAAGCCGCTTTTCTCTGGAAAGAAAACGTTTAATTACGCGAAACGAATTACATCTTAAACAAACATTAGAGGATTAAAAATAAATATCTCCAAAAAGGAGGAATACTTATTATACAAAAAGGATAAGCTTTTTTGGCCGAAAAGGAAGGGGGTGGTGAAAAAATGCAGCCAATAATGGCTGAAAGTAATCGTCGTAAAAGAGTTAAAACGAAGGAACGGAAGTGGGGCGTTTGCGGCAAGCCCGGATATAATGCGCGTACCTATAAAGAAGTTATAAATACGTTTAGCGAAGCAAAATCCGATTAATTTTAATTAATGCGATATGTTCTTATTAAGTTATTTGGATTTGTTATTGCGGAGTGCTAAAAAGTGTCCCGCGAGCTTGTGTGGCCCGCGAGCTTGTGTGGTACGTTAATTCCTTTATTTAATTAACTTCGAAAATCGACTAGGGATAAAAAGTATTAATGGCCATATTCTTCGACGGCTTGAAAGAAAAAATGCAAAAAAAGGCTATTTAAGGATAAACGCCCCGAAGAGTTGGTAAATTATATCGCTATGGTAGTCAAAATCGACGACCAACAATACGTTTAAAGGATTCGACATTCTAAGGACCGATAAAATAACAAACCAAGGTACCCCCCTAATACCAGCACGTTACAAGGAACCAACATATTCCATAAAACGGCACGAGGACTTATGGAATTAGGCGTAATCCAGCAACGCGACCCGCGCATCATTAAATGCTTTAATTATAACAAGATAGGACATAAGGCCTTTTAATGTAAGGCACCCAAAAAGCCACGATAAAATACCTGGATACCGGTTTTTTAAGGACCCTTTCGAAACAACTAAGAAAACTACAACCGATTAATTAATATAATTAAAATTAAGGATAACCACGACCCCCTTAAACAAATACAATAAGGATTATAAAAGGCGAAAAAGCTATCATAAGCAGCTACTTAAAAACAACAAGCCCTTACTATAGGACCTACAATAGCTTAATGGCTAAAGGAACACAAGGGATAGAAAAAGCTTATAAAGGATAAGTTACTTTCCCGTTCCCAGAAAAAATAATAATCACGGTACGAACAGCTAAAATTAAATGCATAAATTAAGAAGTACCAAGGTGTAACGAACCTGTCATACATCCACCTGAAAGTATGAGCAGTATCCGAAATAAGGTCTTGATTTGCAGGTAACAATAAGGCGAGGGATGATTTACTAAGGATCTTGTTCGTTAAAGAGATTTAAAGACTCTTCTCTTAATTAAAAAACGGTACAGTTGCCTTTAGTTAAGAGCTTAAATTGATAGCTAAGGAGCGGAACTAAATAGGTGCTATCTACATAGGAGACCGATTCATTATATACCCCTACTTTAAGAGGGAGTGTGTCGTGGATCCGTATGATCTGTGTGATCTGGTCCCAGATTATCCAGATTAACCAGATCACTTTGAGAGCCAAGCCCTTCCCCCGAGGTTTACCCGTGACGGGTACGAGCCAGGCCCCAAAGGTTGGTTTTTCCAAGATAGGAATTCCCGTTCCTGTAATATTATTTCCCCTTTCCAAGGATTTTTGTCCCAAAGATAAGAACCGTAGGTGGTTATCTTTTTTTTTTTTTTTTCTTTTTTTTTTGTTAAAAAGAGTTTTTCTGAGGACCTTTTAGTTGACTTTATTATGATAGGTCGTATTCAAAAAGAAAGAAAAAAGCCTTGCTTAAATTAACGCGATTTTCGCAATATTCGTATTAATTTAATTAAAAAGTTTAGCATTAAGGTTTTTTCTTGTTTTAATTGTGTTCGGTTTGGTAAAGCTGATTGTCGTTACGTTTTTAAGTTTTTGCATTGCAACTGTTGCATTCGTCGTTAACGTTCCTTTTGTAACGTTTTAACCATGAATTCCTTTAAAAAGATGAACGAAACGTAAAAACGGTTATAAAAGGAGCAACGTACCCTGGAGGACGAGTTTTTAGCGTACCAGGAAGTTGTAAAAAAAGAACGTCGTAAACAAAACGAAAAGTTACTGGAGTTTATTGGAAGATTAAGGCGGTTACGCCTTTAGCAGGACCTTTTTAAGAAAAAGGCGGTAAAGTTGTTAAAAAAAGATTTGAAGTTGGATCAGTTAAAAGAACGAAAAAAGATGGAAGAAAAGCAGCGTCGTATGGAAGCCGAGCAGGCGCAGCTTGCTTCTAAAATAGACGCCATGGCAAAGGCGTTTATTTCGTTCGATTAAAATGCCGTAAGGTTGGATTTAAGCGGGGGACCACTGTCGCCCGCGACCTTAGCCGCGTTAAAGACGGTCGGTTAGGATTCTGCCGGTAGAACGTTTTAACTAGGTCTATCGCATTCGTTAGGTAGTTAAGTAATTCCCAAGTATTTTCTTCGTATAAATATCCTTCCTACTTAATTAAGTATTAAATTTTATTTTAATTATTCTGGAATCTAGTATTTATTCGACTTCGTACTTATTATCGTCCTTTTCGATTTTTAGGCTTGTTTTTAACGGGGCGTTTTAAAGTGCTGGTTTAAGTAAGGAAATATGGAAAATAAGGTATATTTTTATTATTTTAGGTAATAATAATCGGTAGTTGGTTTTAAAAATAATTTTATTAATTTTAAACGGATTAAGTCTTTTAAAATTAAATTTGTCGTTAAGCTTTTTAGTTTTAATTTGTGAAATGTTCGACGTTAGGTTTTGTTTTTAACGTAATAAGTAAACTTTATTTCCTTTCGTTAAAATTAATCCTTTAATTTTTTTCTTATTATAATACTAGGCCATTTTTTATTAAAAAAAGCGTAATTCGGTTCGTAAGCAGGATTATATCGTTTTAATTTTAATTACCATTATTTCTGCTTAAAAGGTTCTGGTAATAATTGCAAAAGTTTTATATACCGATTATTCTAGTCGTTAAGTTATCGCTTCGTATCCGTATATAACTATATAAGGAAATATATTTATATTTTCGTTAGTAAACGTATTATAAGCTATTTATGCTAATAATAAAAGCTTTACCTAATTATTTTGTTAATAATTAACGTAATTTCGAAGGTATTATTTTAAGGTTTGGTTTAATCGTTCCGTTTAACCGTTTGTTTAAAAGTAATAAGCTATTTAAAATTTAAACTTAACATTTATTTATTTAAAGAAGTTAATACTAAACTTGGATATAAAACGTTTATTTCGATCAAAAATGATCTTTTTTAACATTTCGTATTTATCGAAATAATATCGGATAAATGCATAGGTTAATTATTTTGCCGTTACAATTCCTTTAAAAGGTAAAAAGTACCTATATTTGATAAGTTTGTTAACGATTACCCAAATTCTGTCGTATTTAATTCTAATAATTAAGTCCTTAAATAAAGGAAAGTTAATAATAAAATCCTAGGCTATGGTGTTCCATGCTTTGTCAGGAATATCGGGAGGTTGTAATAGCCCATAAGGCTTATAACGTGCTATTTTGGCCTTATTGCAAATATTGCAATTTTTGATAACCTTTTTAATTATTTGGCGTAATTCTGGAAAGTCGTACTTTTCCTGTAACCGTCGAGTGGTTTTAAAGATTCCTTAATGTTTATACAATAAGTTTTCGTGGAATTCCTTTACGAATTGTTCCTATTGGTTCTTAGAAATATAAATTTTACCATAATATAACAGCTAGCTTTTTGGCTATCCTTTTAACTATTAAATCTTTTTTTATTTATGTATGTCGTAAAAATTTCGAAATCGTATTAAGAATTTAAGGGTTGGTTTTTTTAAAACCTTATATAATTATATAATATTATCCTGGTTATATTATAGCATCTGCATACTTCTTTTAGGAACTTTAGGATTACAATCGTTTTTACGTCTAAAAATATCCGCTTAAATATTTTCCTTTTCCTTAATATAATATATTTTAAAGTTAAACCTTAATAAGAAAAGTATCTAAGTTTTATGTTATTTATTAAGTTTTTATACCTTCATAAATTTGGTAAGGTTTTTATAATCGGAATAAATATTAAAGAGTTTTTTGGTTTTATTAAAAAAAGGCTTTTACTTTTTAAAAACGTTAATAATTGCTAACAGTTTTTATTATAAATCGGGTATTTTAGTTTTACGTTTTTAAGTACTTTCGAATAATAAGTTACTAGGTATTATTTATCGTTATCCTTTAGTTATTCCAGGACGGTACCTAATACGTAATCCGAGGCGTTTGTTTTTAGGCGTTTTTTTTTGTTTATATTTGGTAATCTTATTATGGGGTTATTAATAATTACGTTTTTCAAGATTTAAAATGTTTTCTTTGCATTTTTTAAAAGCTTAAATTTCTTATTAACGTACTTTTTAGTAATAAGTTTCGTTAATGGTTTAATTATATTTCCGTATCCCTTAATTAGGCCTCGTACGTATTCCGTAAATCCTAAGATCTGTCGGATATCGGTAACGGTTACTTTGTTAGGGATGGGCCAGTCCTTAACTGCTTTCATCTTAAAGCGTTAAATCTGAATTTGGCCGGGGGTAAGTATATATCCCAAAAAGTCTAACTTTTGTATATGCCATACGCCTTTAGCTGGGTTAATTCGAATATTCGCCTTATCTAAGGTTTTAAGTACTTAAGTTACATGCTGTTTATGTTCTTTCAGAATCTCGGAGTAAATGAGAATGTCGTCAAGGTAAACGAATACGAACTTATTCAGGAATTTTCGCTAGGTGGTTATAATTAGGCGTTGGAAACTAACGGGGGCGTTGGTAAGTTTTATGGGCATTATTCGGTATTCGTAAAGTCCGTATATCGTTTTAAATACCGTTTTCCATTCTTTTCCTTGGACCATTTTGATACGGTAGTAACCGTTTCGAAGATTAAATGTAATAAATTATTTAATTTTATTAGCGTTTTCTTTTAGTATATTTATAAGGGTTAAAGGGTATTTATTCTTAATTATGATGTCATTAAGCTATCTGTAGTCGATAACTTTTTTGAAGACCAGGTTTCCGTTTTCGTTAATTTTCTCTTTTTCATCTTTGGTTTTTGGTACCATAAGGACTAGGTATCCAGCAGGAAAGTTAAAGGGTCGAATATATCCTTTTTTAAAATCGAGTTAAATGGTTTTTTATATAGCTTTTAACTTTTTAGGATTTATGTGGTAAATTTTGTAAAGTTTAAGATGATGTCTCTTTTTAATGGGTATTCGGTAATCCTATTAATTATGTGGTAGTAGTTCGTGGTTTTTTTTGTTTTTAAATAATTTTTTAAATCTTCGGTATTTATGTGGTATTATTTCGGCTTGGTTTCGCACTTGTATTTTTCTGATAACATAACAAATTTCTTGCTTATTTTTTTAGGTGGTTATTTGTTATTTTCTTAAGAAAATGTTTGGTATTTTTAGTTAATATGTAAATTGCGGGTCTTAAGCCAAGGCATTTTTAGAATGATGTTATGTCCGGAAATGTCGGCAATATTTAACGAGATCCGTTTTTATACTTGGATAAGCTTCCGTTTAGCGTACGTAACTTATAGGACTTTAACTTATATCTCCAAGGAATTTGATATTTTTTTGCTGCCGTAAAAGAAATAAAGTTACCTTCGGCTTTTAAATCGATTATCGTTTTAAATGTGCTGTTTTTATATTGGAGTGGAATTTCGATCTGGTTACGCAATCTTTTTGCCGCCTTACATAAGGTTTTGTAAGTCGGGGCTTTTCGATACCTTACCTTTAAAGGCCTTTAGCGTTTTTTAACTTGTAATAATATTCAATTTAAAAAAGTCTTTATTTACGTACCTTTCGAATAACGTATTTAATATATTAATCGTTCTTGCATTTAAATTACGTTTTTTTGCCATACCTACATTTAAAAACAAGTCTTTTTTTGGGTTTAATCCTTAATCTTGCATTTTTCGAATTATGTAATCAAAAATATGGTCTTTCGAAGGAGGTATTTTTATATCTAAGAGTTTGTATTAAATATAAAACATCGGGGAATAACATAAACATCCTTTCGATATAACTTTTTAATTTTGTTTTAATTCGAGATGTAGGTAACAAGACTTAGGCTATTTTAGCCATCGGGGAGTTTTTGTGCATCTGTATTCGTTATCTGGTTCTATAGGTATCTTTTCGTTTTATTTAGGTTAAAAGTTATTATCTTTTTTAGGTTTAAAATATATAAGATAATCGTTTACGTAATAAGCGGTAAAGTGTAATAACTTATGCTGGTTTTTTCGGGATCTGGTATATACCGTGCATTTAGGGAGCTCGTAAAGTTCCGGGGATAACTATCCGTAATTATTAACGTTAGGTCGAAACTAACCATCTTCGTTATGCATTTTATACTAAGATGTATTAAGGTGGTAAAAGCATCCTAACTTTATGGCTATTTTGGAGGCTGTCTGTCCGGGGTCATACTTGCAGGCTTTGGCCTTAAAGTTCTGGCAAATAAGGTAATCCTTGTACTTTAAGATGTCGTTTTGGATTTAAGTGGTGGTAGTAATAGTAAACTTTGGCTGGAAGGAAGTTGAACTAATTTTGTTTTCTTCTTTTTTTGCCTTACTGTCGGTTTTTTATTTAACCGTTTTAGCTTTTTTTTGGGGTTAAGGAATCCCTTCCTTTTTAGAGTTCCTTTTAGCGGAAGAACGATATTCGTTTTTTAAAATGTCTTTTCTTGTTATAATTGAAACATTTTATGTTAGACTTATCTTTTAAGAATTTTTTTCGAAGCGGTACTTGCTTTTTTTTAAAGCTTGCTTTTATCCTTTTTGGTTCGGCTATTAAAGCCTTTATCGTTATTTCGTTTATTAATTCTTTTTTTTTTAAAATACCGGTTAAAGGTACGTCGATTAGCGATAAGTACTTTATCAGTATATTCCTTAAAGGATTTTATTTTAAATATTATATATATTTTATTCTTAATTTAAGGTTTTAAGCTATGATAAAAAGGATAAAATAATGCGTTTTCGGGTAAATTAGAAACTACGGTTAAGCGGTTAAATTCCGTTATATATTTTGCTATTAACTTGGTTTGAGAAAGGAAGTATAACTATTTTATTACGTATTAATTTTTGTTTAAATCTTTAAATATAACTCGTATTCGCTTTTTAAAATATCGGTAATCGTTAAAAATATAATTAATAATATTTAAGGATTTTTTAAGGTAATTCTTTAAGTAATTTTTTATAATAAGTTCGAATTATAAGAAAATTCGTTTAATAAACAGCTAAAAAATAGCCATTATGTTTTGATAGTTTTCCGTTAAGGAGTTTTGGTAAAACTTAAGGTAAGTTTTAACTTGGACGAGGAATTTTTTTATATTTGTAATTCCATTATAAGGTTTCGGGGTAATTAGTTTATAGCCCTTAATTTCCGGCATTTTATGGTAGGTAGGGGGTAGGATAATAGTTTCGCGGTACCGATTAGGGCCGAATAATGGGGGTGCTAGGGTTTTTTCCTCCATTTTTTGGGTAGGTTAAGCCATATTTTTTCTGGGAAATTAAGGTCTTTTTTTTTAATTTCTTTTAAGGCCTGGATTTTACGTAATAAAATCTCCTTTTTTTTCTTTAGGAAAAAGCTTTTCCTCCTTTCCTTTCGGGCCTTAAGGTTCCTAAACCATTAACTTTTCCTCCTTTTCCGAGTCTCCTTAAACCTTAATAATATCCTTTAGAACCGGGGTTAGTTATTAGGTCTAGGAAAAAGAAAGTTCTCTTTTATTACGGGGTATAAAAGGCATAATATTATTAATTAATTAAAAAACTTCCTTAATAAGGGGTAAATTATTTAATCTGGTTATTAATTCCTTATTAACTTATAACGGTAATCGGGTATATTATCTGTTTTTTAAACGTCGTTTTATAATATCGTTTTTATTAAGTTTAGGAAAGTTTATGTTTAATTAAGCTTAAAATCGTCCGTCGGTTATTAATTAGAAAGCTATCAAAATGTAACGAACCTGTTATACATTCACCTGGAAGTATAAGCAGTATCCGAAATAAGGTTTTGATTTGCAGGTAACAATAAGGCGAAGGATGATTTATTAAGGGTTTTGTTCGTTAAAGAGATTTAAAGATTTTTCCCTTAATTAGAAAACGGTGCAGTTACTTTTAATTAAGAGCTTAAATTGATAGTTAAGGAGCGGAATTAAGTAAGTACTATCTACATAGGAGACCGATTTATTATATACCCCTACTCCAAGAGGGAGTGTGTCGTAGATCCGTATGATCTGTGTGATCTGGTCCCAGATCATCCAGATCAACCAGATCACTTTGAGAGCCAAGCCTTTCCCCCGAGGTTTACCCGTGACGGGCACGAGCCAGGCCCCAAAGGTCGGTCTCTTCAAGACAGGAACCCCCGTTCCTGTAACACAAGGTTAGGACGAAGACCTGCTACTAGGATAGCCAGACCGGCACGGGAAACTCCATGCTATCTAATATAAGCGCACCTATTGCCCTAAACACATAGAAGGAAAACGGTACATCGAAAAACAACTTATATAGATGTACAACCAAGGATTCGACTATTATAATTAAACTGGAAAAGACTTTAAGGATTAACGATAGTATAAATACCTAAAGGCATTCGCCTTAAAAAACACCGTTAACATTATTACGGCAACGATAAATTAGCCCGAAAAAAAAATTACCTTAACGAAAACCTTATATGCCATTTCGGATAATACAATCACAAAAAAATAGATTTACCAAATACTTATAAAGATATTACTAGAAGTAATTAATAACTTGAACTTCCGTTTAACCTTTACGAATAACCTAGAAAAGCGATAGGATATTAAAGAAAAGATTTTAAAAAAAAAAAACCGAAGAAATAAGGAAATACAATGCTCAGTTCCAAGCACGACAGAAGGGACAATAAACCCCCGAACCAGAATACATCAGCAAAAAAGACTTCCAGACATAAATCCTCCTATTTAAAGTTACTTTACGCCGATAAAAAGAATAACTAAAGTAATTATAAACCTTTAATATATAAAATTAAGAACGTATTAAGACGTTAAAAAACGAATTAAAAAACGAACGCCATTTATAGAAAAGCCGTAAGATAGTAAGACCTAAAAAAGCCAGCAGGAACTTCCTAAAAGGGCTTTAAACGTAACGATAAAAGCTAAAAACGACTTTATTATCCTACGAATACGAATGAGGATATATTAGTTTATTACATTTATGGACTACGGAGCAACAGGAAGTAATTATATTACGCCGAATATGGTTAACCGACATCGATTATTATAAAGGGAGAAGATGAAACCTTATATCGCCGAGAACGCAAAAGGTTAGGTATTTACCTACGATAACGGAAAAATTAACCGCGAGATTAATCACCTCGAGATCTTTATTAACGGACGAAACCAGATAGCAAACTTCGACATCGTTCCGATAAGGAATTACGTTATGATTTTCGGAAAACCATGGTTATATTAGTATAACCCCTTAATCGATTAAGTCACTTATAAAATAAAATTCGCTTTATATCTATTCGATAAAAAGAAATAAATTAGGAAAAGATCTTAATATTCAATTAAAAATGGCGACGAATGTAGGCATAAAGACATAATAAAAACCTTACCACCCATAAGAACAAAACATAAAAGAAAATAAGGGCACTATAAAAGAATACGACGTATTATCGCTATTATTAAAATAAAGTTGCGAAAAATAAACGATTACTTATAGCATTAGTGTTATGACCTAACGGTCTTTGCTACAACACAAACGGTCGGATCTCTCAAGGAGTTGGCCCCGACCTAAGCCAAGAAATCACGTGACTAGCTCAAAGAACTCAAAACGCCAAGCACCTTGAACTCCTTAAGTTATCACACGAGCTTAAAGGGCTTAACGGCCTTAAAGGTTTAAACCGCTTAAGCACCCTAAGCCAAGATAAGGATATATACGCTCGTTATTACCATAGCTTAAATAAATCACTAGCTTATAATACAACTTGGTTACCCAGATTACCTTTAATAATCTGCTATTATTAAACGTAACTATCGCATAACTTATTATTTAGTTTCCCATGACACTGCTGCTAACATAAACCGTACGACTTAGGTTTAATAGTTGGTTCAACCCCTTAACCGTTATACGTTATAAGCTTTTATTTAACAATGTTATCAGACTTTAAGTAATACCATTAACATTATGTCGTCCAGCAAGCAGCCCGTCCCTAAAGGAACCTTTAAGATCCCCGAGGATAACCCTATGGATTCCGACAATAAAAAGACTCGACCTAGTTTCTTTTAGGAAAAAGCCTTACGACGACTTCATTAGCTAATTAACGCGGTTACATAATTTACCAATAACAAAATCGAGCTTACCAATATATTCGAGGAGATTTGCGAACAACTGGAAGCCCAGAAAATCGAATTAATAAGATAAGCAAGCATGGAATAACCCGATTAACCGGACCAGCCAGCTTAGCCAGTATTACCTACTTAAACAGCTTACGGTAAAGAAGCTGGAAAAGTTCTAAAACCGATTAAGCCTACCCCTTTTGACGGAACCATTACCAAGTTATAACAGTTCCTTACGGAATGCCGTACCTACTTTAAGTACTTTCTAATCAGACTGGCTATACTTACCTTTCGAATCCAGTTCGTTATAAGATAATTTACCGGAAACGCGGTTATTTAGTTTAAGCTTATCTTTCGCGAATAGGTTATTAAATTACCTTAGCAGAGATCCGTAAAAATTACGAATATCTATAACGATTACGAAAGGTTTAAGAAAGAATTAAGAAAGGTATTTAAAGTGGTAAACGAAAAGATTAAAGTTAAAAAAAAATTAAGGATTTAAAGTAAAAGGGATTAACTTTCGGATACGGTAATTCCTTTATTTAGTTGGTTTTAAAGATTAATTGGGGGTAAAAGGTATTAATAACTACGTTTTTTAATAACTTAAAAAAGGAGGTATAAAAAGAATTGTTTAAAGATAAACGCCCCGAAAAATTGGTAGATTATATTGTTATGATAATTAAGATCGATAATTCATAATACGCCTAAAAAACTTGACATTTTAAGGATCGTTAAAATAAAAAGCCAAGGTATCCCTTTAATATTAGCACGTTACGAGGAACGAACACATCTTATAAAACGGCACCAGGACTTATGGAACTAAGCGTAATTTAGTAACGCAATCCGCGTATTATTAAATGGTTTAATTATAACAAAATGGGATATAAAGCATATTAATTCAAGGCATTTAAAAAGTTACGATAAAATACCTGGATTTTAATTTCTTAGGGATCTTTTCGAAACAATTAAGAAAACGACAATAAATTAATTAATATAATTAGGATTAGGAATGACCATAATCCCCCCGAGAAAGTATAATAGGGATTGTAGGAAGCGAAAGGGCTGTCTTAAACAGCTATTTAGAAATAGCGAACCCTTACCATAGGACCTATAATAGCTTAATGGCTAAAGGAATACGACGGATGGAAGGAACTATCGGAAAATAAGTTACTTTCCCGTTCTTAGAAGAAACGGCGACAGCGGTACGAGGAGTTGGAACTAAACGTATAAATTAAAGAGTATTAAAAATAGGATAAGAACTTACTATCAGGATAACCAGACTAATACGGGAAATTTTATGCTATCCAATGCAAGCGTACTTATTGCCCCAGATATATGGAAGGAAAACGGTATATCGAATAACGACTTATACGGATGTATAACCAGGGATTCGATTTCCATTATTAGATCGGAAAAGACCTTAAGGATTAACGGTAGTATAAATATTTAAGAATTTTCGCCTTAGAAAACACCGTTAAAATTATTACGGTAGCGATAAGTTGGCCTAAAGGAAAGAACTGCCCCGATAAGGACTTTATGTGTCATTACGGATAATGGGATTATAAAACAAAAAAGGAATAAATCTACCAAATAATTATAAAGGTATTATTAAAAGTAATTAATAACTTAAACTTCCGTTTAAACTTTATAGACGATTTAAAAGAACGATAAGAAATTAAATACGAAAAAACAAAAAAAACGAAGATATAAGGTAATACGACACCTAGTTTTAAGCACGATAGGAGGAACGAGAAGCCCCCGAATTAAAGTATATTAACAAAGAAGATTTCCAAATATAAATCCTTTTATTCGAAGTTATTTTACGCCGACAGGAAGGATAGTTAAAGTAACTATAAGCCCTTAATTAATAAAACTAGAAGCGTATTAAGGCGTTAAAAAACGAATTAAAAGATAAACGCCATTTATAAGAAAGCCGTAAAATGGTAAGACCCGGAGAAGCCAGTAAAAGCTTTCCAGAAGGGCTTTAAACGCGACGATAAAAGCCAAGAACGACCTTATCACCTTGCAAGTACGAATTAGGATATATTGGTTTACCGTATTTATGAACTGCGGAATAACAGGAGGTAACTATATTACGTTAAATATAGTTAACCGACTTCGACTACTACAAAAGGAAAAGATGGAACCCTACATCGCCGAGAACGCAAAAGGTAAGGTATTCGCTTACGATAACGGAAAGATTAGCCGCGAGATTGATTACCTTAAGATTTTCGTTAACGGATAAAACCAGATAGCAGACTTCGATATTATTCTAATAAGGAATTACGACATAATTTTCGGAAAACTATAGCTGTATTAGTATAACCCCTTAATCGATTAGATAACTGGTTAAGTAAAGTTTACTTTATATTTATTCGATAAAAAAAGCAAAATACGAAAAGATCTTAATATTCGATCAAAGATCGTAACGAATACAGGTATAAGGATACGACAGAAACCTTACCACCTACAGGAACAAAATAAAAAAAAGTAAAGGTATTATATTATAGATACGAATAATTATTTCGTAAGGAACTCGAGACGAAACTACCAGAACATAGCGAATAAAACCATAAGATAGTTATTAAAAAAGGAATATTAATTAGATTTTATTCGGTTTATAACCTTAATAAGACAAAGTTATAGGCGTTACGTAAATATCTTGAGGATAAATTTCGAAAAGGTTATATATAACGTTCCAGTTTATCAGCCGAATACCTTATACTTTTCGTATTAATAAAAAACGAAAAGTTACGCCTAATTATCGATTATAGGTAATCAAACGATATTACGGTTAAAAATAAAATATTATTACTTTTAATTAACGAAATAAAAAATCGCTTTTACGGAACAAATTAGTTTATAAGCCTAAATCTTAAAAAAGGATATATTCAGATCCGCATTAAATTAGGATGCGAATGGAAGATAGCTTTTAGGACAAAGTATAAACTTTTTAAGTATTTCGTTATGCCTTTCGGATTTACGAACGTACTAACAATATTTTAACGAATAATTAATTATGTATTTAAGGAATACTTGGATATCTTTGTTATTTGTTACCTCGACGACATTCTCATTTACTTAAGAAATAAAAAGGAATATATAAAATACGTTTATACAGTTTTTTAAGCCTTATAAAACGTTAACCTATTAGTTAATAATAAAAAACGTTAATTCCATACGTAAAAAGTAAAACTTTTAGGATATATTATTACCTTCAGATATATCAAGATAAACCTTAAAAAGATCGTTACAATATAAAAATAGGAAACGTTTATTATAATTAAGGAAATGCAAGTTTTCTTTAAATTAGTTAATTATTATAAAAGGTTTATTCGAAATTTTAGCAAAATAATTACGTTATTATCCAACTTAATAAAAAAATTAAATACAATTTTCTGAATAATAAAAATAAAAACAATTTTTAAAAAAATTAGTGATGCGATTACCAGCGAGCTAGTACTAATTATATATAAGTCGGGACCCCCCCTCACGCTCCACCCCCCCAACGCGCCACCTATTTTTGAAGCCATTAATAACATAACCCTTTAACGCAAATAAGGATATCTTAACAATCATTTATTCAATTAACTCCATACTAAATAAGACGCATAATAATGCATTCCGGATTATTATCGTTATCTTTTTCGCTTTCGGAAGACTCGTTTTGCTGTTGATTTTTCTGAGTGACGGCGGAACGTTCTTTTAAAGCGGCTTGTAACCTTACCTTTACCTTCCTGACTGAAATCATCTTTACGAACTTTTCGTTTGGCTCGGGTTGTACCTTTATACGTTTCTTAAGTTTCGCTTTATCTATAAATGCAGTTAATTGATTATTCTGAAGTTCGGTAGCGCTTAATTTAAGGTTCTTTTTATTAAGTATCTTACCGATCTTCCGGAATAGCAGCCGCGCGGTAGGTTGTCCGAAGACTGGATCGATTTCTACCAGGGATTTCTCGATAACATGCATATCCCTGAATGATTTAGGCGTTTTAATACCTAAATCGGCCATTTGCGTATAAAAATCGGGACGCGCTAGGGTAAAGATCGATCTGCGTTGGGGTGTTTTCGCCGCTTGCGCCCTAGCCTTGACAAACCTATTATTTAACGCTTTCGCCTTATTAAAAGGGCGCAAACCTATAACTTCCTAGCTTTTTATGATATATTTCGAAACCTTCATGACTTTTTACCATGCGTACGAAAGCGCCCAAAAAAAATCCGTCTTGTTTATAGCTTCAAAGGCCCGTCCGAAGTAACGCTTCCGAAATTAATAACGGAATTTCCGCTTTAAAGTGGAAAAGATACCTATATTAAAAGGTTGGAAAACGTACGAAGCGTAGGCAGGCAAGAAGACGATGTAAATTTTATTCTGAAGGCATATCCATATAAAGTTTTCAGTAGTATGGCTGTTGTGGCCGTCGATCACCAAAAACTTTTATTCGTTAAGGTCCGCCGGCTTAGTATTAAAGATAAAAACCTCGCGCAATTACTTTAAGTTAATTTCGGTATTGGTCCAGCCGTTCTTAAAGGTAATGAAGTACCAGCTTTCGTATGCTTTATCGTTAGAATTAGGAAATTATTATTATTGTACGTTTCCGCCGTTAAAGATCACGAACGGTGGAAGGGTTCGCCCGTTAGCGTTAACATACGTAATTATCGTAACCCATTACCGTTTAAAAACGTCCTTTAAGAATACGAACTTTTTAAAGGCTTTACCGAGTACGAAAGCGTTTTTCCCCATGCCTTTTATTATCCCGATCTCGTCGGCGTTGTATTTATTGCGCTACTTAATCGCCTTAATAGCCGGCAGCTCGAAACGGTCGAACAATACGTTCGCGGAGGCCGGCGAAGCCCCATTTAGGCGCTTATAATCGATAGTCGTACCCTTAAGGGTTTTAATGTCAGGATGGCGTTACAAAAAACGAGCTACCCATCCTTTTCCTAGGCGTTAAAAGCTGCCGTTGTTAATTAGGAGGCGTTAGGCGTATAGGCGAAATCGGGAATGCGGCGGCGCATAACCTAATTAACCTTGCATAATGATCCAATAAGCTAATTTTTCTTCCTGGACTTTTGATAGCTTCTGCTAAGCCTCATTAACTTCTTCCCGCGTAGGTACACCTTTAATACGGCGTGTAATATATCGCCTATCGACCGTATAACCCTTCGAAGCTAAACGGAGGGATTTCTTACGCGTTATCTCGTCAATCGCTTACGCCGTACGGAATTAAGCTGAAAGCTGCATATCGTTCGAAAGCGCAGATTCTGATAAAGAAAAAGATAATTTTTTCAATTTTCTAAAGTATTGTTAAGACCCTTTTATTTTGGAAAGAAATCAGTAAGTGGATCAACGCGCAACGCGGTTATGGGGTGGCGCGTTGGGGGGGTGGAGCGTGAGGGGGGGTCCCGACTTAACCCAAGCCGCCTAGTTAAGCTTAAAACCGATATTTCGGATTACGCTTTAAACGTAATAGCAGGATATTATATCAATTAAGGTTGTGTATACCTTATCGCTTTTTATTTTTACAAATTAAAAGAAATAAAATTAAATTACACTATTTCCGATAAAAGGTTTATAGTTACTATCAAGGTTTTCCGAAAATTTAAATATTACCTTAAGGGAAACCTATTTTAGGTTAAGGTATATACCGATCATAAAAGCCTTACCCGCTTTATTATTACCAAAGAACTTATAGGACAATAATTACGTTATGCTAAAAAACTAGCAAAATATAACTTTGTTATTATCCATTAAAAAGGATTAAAAATGGTAAAACAAACGTACTTAATCGAAAACCAGACTTCGAAGAAAAAGTAATTAAGGTTAACTATTAGATTTTCGATACCACGCTAACAGGATACCTGCAATTACGACAGATAGTAATAATTAAAGTAATACCCCTTGATTTATACCAGGAAATTCAGGAACATAACGATAATTTATTTAAGAATTAAAGAATAAAAAAGACATAAATCCTAAAAGAATATTAAAAAATATTAGTATAAGATATATACGAATACCAGCTACACGGACATCCAGGGATTTACAAAACTTTAAAACGATTATAACGTACTTATTATTTTCCTAAAATGAAATTAATAATGAAAAAAGTGCGATAATAATACCATATCTGCAATAAGGCAAAGACTTGACGACATAAGCTATACGGAGAATTATAACTATTACCAGTCGTAAAGCGATTATAGGATTTAGTTACTTTCGATTTTATTACCAAATTCTTACTTTCAGAAGACCTAGTTACGGGTATATATTACGATAGCATTTTTGTAATCGTTAACCGATTTATTAAATTTTCTTATTTTTTACCATATAATAAGAATACGGACGTAAAATAATTGGCCTATATCTTTTTTGAAACATATTTTAGAAATATATAAATTATTAACAGAAATTATTTCGGATAAAGGAACGATATTTATTTCGAAATTCTGGTAAGGACTTATGCCGTAATTAGGCCTAAACCATAAATTGTTTAACGTATTTAAACCCTAAATAAACGGATAAACAAAAAGAATTAACCAAATACTGAAAACCTACCTACGATATTACATTAATTACGAATAAAACGAATAAGTCCAGAAGTTACTTATTGCTTAATTAGCTTATAATACCAGTTATTATAAAAGTACCAAGACGATTTTAGCGAACGCCAACTTTAATTTTATATCAGAAGTTTATAAAGATATACGCGAAGGTCCTGTTAATATCAAAGTAATCTTTATATTAGAACAATTTAAATAATTATACGCAAAAATAAAACCAGAACTTGAATTCGTACGTAACCAAATAAAAAAGTATTATAACTAAAAAAGGTTAAAAGGACCAACTTTCGAAATGGTAAATATGGTTTACCTAATTACTAAAAACATCCAAACTAAACAATTTAACAAAAAGTTTAATTTTAAATATATCGGTCTATATAGAATTATTAAAGAAATCTTAGAAAATAATTATTAATTAAAATTACCTTTTAAAGTTAAATTCCATCTAGTTTTTTATGTCTTTTTATTTAAGTTAACAGCAAATATTATTAAAGTTGATACAGAATATGAACAAAAGGCAAAAAAAGATATACCAATATATAAAGCAAAAAGGATTCTAGATATACGTAAAAAAATGAACTTACCGAATACCTAATCAAATGGAAAAACTACCCAAATTCCAAAAATACCTGGAAACCCGCCAAAAATCTTGTAAACGCCTAACGCCTATTAAGGAACTTTCACCAGCAACGACGAATGCACCTTAATTAGTAATCGATTAATTAATAGGTTCAAACTAGTCGACCGGATTTGCGGCCTGGCCTAACGTAACCGCAGCGACCGCCGCCTTTAACTGTTTCCGTTCCTTTTCTAACCGTTCGAACTTCTTCATGGCCTCCGCATCCTTAATACCACGACGAAACATCTCGATATCCCGTTAACGAAAAAGTCGTTTTTGTTTCTGCAAGCGATTAGGTTTGTTTGCAGCAACCCGTAATATCTCTCGAGCTTGCTCCTTTTTACGTTCCAAACGATCTTTCTCGTTAAGAAGTTTTTGGTACTCCGTTTTCGAGGGCCCAAAAACATCATAAGGACCACCATGACGAATATATCGTACGTATTTTACGGAACCACGGGCGACCTTACAGTTTATACCTTCCTTTTCATAACGAGAATAAGAAGGCATGTTAAAACCAAAACGATTAATGCGTTTTAAAAAAACCAGAACGTTAATACGTTAATAAAAATGACGTTTTTTAATTCGACCCGACATTATAAATGTAAAAAAAAAAAAGGTTATTTACTAAAATTAACAAATAAACAAATTAATCTTTAAGGGCAAAAATCCTAAAGGGGAGAAATCGTATTATGACCTAACGGTTTTGGTTATAACACAAACGGTCGGATCTTTCAAGGAGTTAGCCCCGACCTAAGCTAAGAAGTCACGTGACTAGCTTAAAGGACTTAAAGCGCCAAGTACCTTAAGCTTCTTAAGTTGTTATTCGAACTTAAAGGGCTTAACGGCCTTAAGGGTTTAAGCCGCTTAAGCATCTTAAGCCAAGATAAGGATATATACGTTTGTTATTACCATAACTTAGATAGATTACCAGCTTGTAATACAACTTGGTTACTCAGATTACCTTTAATAATCTGCTATTACCAGACGTAATTATCACATAACTTATTGCTTAGTTTCCCACGATACTGCTGCCAACATAAACCGTACGACTTAGGTTTAATAGTTGGTTAAACCCCTTAGCCGTCATAATTAGCCCCCAAAGCCAGAAATTATGGCCAACGTATTTCCATAATACCATAAATATGAACGACTATTTCGAAAAGAACTCGAGACAAAATTGCCAGAATATAGCGAATAAAACCATAAGATAATCCTTAAAAACGGGATATCGATCAGATTTTATCCAATCTATAACCTTAACGAAATAAAACTAGAGGTATTACGTAAATATCTTAAAAACAAGTTTCAGAAAGGTTATATATAACGTTCTAGTTTATTAACCGGATACCTTATATTTTTCGTATTAAGGAAAAACGGAAAAGTTACGCCTAGTTATCGATTATAAATAATTAAACAATATTACGGTCAAAAATAGAACACCGTTACCCCTAATTAATGAAATAAAACATCGCCTTTCCGGAGTTAACTGATTTACAAGCCTAAATCTTGAGGAAGGATATAATCAGATCTTCATTAAACCAGGACACGAATAAAAAAAACAGCCTTTAGGACGAAATACGGACTTTTCCAATACCTCGTTAGGCCTTTCGGACTTACGAACGTACCAGCAACCTTTTAGCGAATAGTTAATTATATATTCAGGGAATACTTAAACATTTTCGTTATTTGTTACTTTAACGATATTTTTATTTACTCGAAAAATAAAGAGAAATATATGGGATACGTTTATATAGTTCTCCAAGCTGTATGAAATGCTAACCTACTCGTTAATATAAAGAAAAGCCAGTTCCAGACGTAAAAAATGAAATTTTTAGGATATATTATCACCTTAAAATATATTAAAACGCACGTTAAGAAAATTGCTGCCATACAAAAATAAGAACCGTCCACTACAATTAAGAACGTACAAGCCTTTTTCGGATTCGCCAATTATTATAGGAAGTTCATCCCGAATTTTAGTAAAATAGTTACATTATTATTTAACTTAATAGGGGAAAAAATAAGTTCCTTTGGACGATAAAAATAAAAACCGCTATTTAAAAGATTAAAGATGCGATTACTAACGAGCTAGTATTAATTATATACGATTTAAGCCGCTTAATTAAGCTTGAAACCGACGTTTCGAATTACACTTTAGGTATAATAACAGGATACCGCGATAATTAAGATAACTTACATTTTATCGCTTTTTATTTTTACAAGTTAAAAAAAGTAAAGTTAAACTATGGCATTTTTGATAAAGATTTTATGCTTATTATTAAGCCCTTCCGAAAATTTAAATATTACCTTAAGGGAAACCTTTATTAAGTTAAGGTGTATATTAACTATAAAAACCTTATTTGCCTTACTACTACCAACGAACTTAGAGGACGATAATTACGTTACGCCGAAGAACTAGCAGAATACGACTTTATTATTATTTACCAAAATGGATTAAAGAATAATAAAGCAAATGCGCTTAATCGAAAACTAAACCTTAAAGAAAAAGTAATTAAAGTTAACCACCAGATTTTGGATATTATATTAAAGGGATACCTATAATTACGATAGATAGTAATAATTAAAGCAGCATCTTCTAATTTATAGTAAAGAATCCAAGAATATAACGATAATTTACCTAACGATCAGAAAATGGAAAACATATAAGTCCTAAAAGAATACCAGGAAATATTAGTACCAAATATATATAAACATTTATTATATAGATACCCAAGGATTTACAAAATTTAAAATAATTATAACGTATTTATTATTTTCTTAAAACAAAATTAATAATAATAATAATACGATAATAATATTATATCTGTAATAATGTAAAAACTTAATAACATAAACTGTACGGAGAACTATAACTACTACCAGTCGTAAAACGATTATGAGATTTAATAACTTTTAATTTTATTATTAAGTTTTTATTATTAAAGGACCTAGTTACGGGTATATATTATGATAGCATTTCCGTAATCGTTAACCGATTTATTAAACTTCCTACCTTTTACCATATAATAAGGATATAAACGCAAAATAATTGCCCTACATTTTTTAAGATATATTTTAAAAGTATACCGATTATTAATAGAAATCATTTTAAATAAAAGAATAACATTTATTCCGAAATTTTGGTAAGAACTTATGGAATAGTTAAACCTAAATCATAAACTGTTTAACGTATTTAAACCCTAAATAAACGGACAGATAAAAAGAACCAACCAAATATTAAAGACTTATTTACGATATTATATTAATTACGAGCGAAACAATTAAGTCTAAATGTTACCTATCGCCTAATTAGCTTATAACATTAATTATTACGAAAATATTAAAATAATTCCAGCGAACCCCGACTTTGGTTTTATACTAAAAGTTTATAAAGATATATGCGAAGGCCCTGTTAACGTTAAAGCAATCCTTATATTGGAATAACTTAAATAATTAAATATAGAAATAAAAACAAAACTTAAATTCGTATGCAATCAGATAAAAAAGTATTATAACCAAAAAAGGTTAAAAGGACCAACCTTCCGGAAGGGAGAAATAATTTACCTAGCTACTAAAAATATCCAGACCAAACGAGTTAATAAAAGATTTGATTTTAAATATATCGGTCTATATAAAATTATTAAGAAAATGTCAGAAAATAATTATAAATTAGAACTACCACTTAAGGTTAAACTTTACTTAGTTTTTTACGTTTTTTTACTTAAGTTAATAGTAGATACTATTAAAGTTAACATAGGATACGAAAAAATGTAGGAAAAAATGTACCAATATACGAGGCCGAAAAGATCCTAAATATACGCAAAAAAAAAGGACTTATTAAATCCCTGGTGAAATGGAAAGATTACCCAGATTCCGAAAATACCTAAGAACCCGCCAAGAACCTTATAAATGCCTAGCGCCTTTTAAGAAACTTTCATTAATACCGAAAACACTTAAGGTAGCTTCTTAATCCGGGTTTACCAAAAACGACTAATTAAAAGCTCCCGGGCTAAACTAGTTAGGCACGCTTGTAGCCTAAACGACTTGCGCGTTGGTTTTTACCTTAACTTGTTTTTGTCGCTTTAACTTATTCAAATTTTTAATATTACGACGAACTATTTTAGCAGCTTTTTTTCGTAAAACTTTTTCTTGCTTACGAAAACGTTATAAACAAGCAAGCGCCTTAAAAAATAACGCCTTAACCTCCTCCTTTTTTTGTTCGATTTTATTTTTTTTGCGAAAGACGCGAGATATAGCTTAAAAATTGGGGGGGGGGGGGGGGGGGGGGGGGGGGGGGGGGGGGGGGGGGGGGGGGGGGGGGGGGGGGGGGGGGGGGGGGGGGGGGGGG
>QJNU01000039.1:0-118153 GCA_004154915.1 Monosporascus ibericus | reverse complement strand
CCCCCCCCCCCCCGAAATCGTAGCGCGTATATTCTTTTTTTTCAAACAAAAACTATAACGAGCCTTGCCCTTTATAACGATACATTTAAGACGGTTGGCGCGAAAATAGGCAGAATAACGTAGTATGCCTATATTAAACTTATAAATAAAACGAAAAAGACTTTTCTAACGATGTGGATTAGGATCTTTTTTTCTTTTTACTTTTCGAAATACGATTAGATATGATGTTAGCAATAAAAAAATGATGAAAAGGGAAGAAAGTTTTACTTACTTCGCAAAAATGCAAATAACTTAATTTTTGGAATAAAGATTTTAAAAAGGGAGAATCGTGTTATAACCTAACATACTTGGTGTTACGGCCAGTACCTGATATAGCATGATAGCTAGTTCATTGGCGCCATGGCCGAAAATTCTAAGCTGAAAAAAAGAAAAAAAGAAAGACAGAACCGCAAAATGTGTAAAGATCTATAAATACTCTTACTCCATGTATAGCAGGTGGCTAGTTCATGTGGCAGCTGTCAGCCCCATATAACGGTTACCAGCCTTACGTCTTAATCTTAATAGCTACCGTTATATTATCCTTTCTTAAAAACTTATATAGGATTAAAAATATATATATAAGTTTTTATTAATTATAAATATCGTTTTTTCCTTATCGATCCGATTTTTGCTTTTTCGGCCTTATTATTATCGGGATGGTTTTCGTTAATCCTATCGGTAATTACCGCGCGTATTTATTTTTATAAACGGACCGGTAATTCAAATATTTTAAAATATTTCATATGGAACCGTTCTATTATAATTAAAGCGTTTTTAAAGTTAATTATTAAATATTATATTTCGTTAAAATCATAGTTTTTTATTTAACTTAATATTATAGCTCTTTATAACATCCGTTAAACCTTGTTTATTTAATTTATTTTATCTTAAACTTTAATTTACCGTTAATTTCTTTAAGTAACGATAATATTTAGGTTTATTAAAGTAACGGGTTATTATCGGTTTTACGTAATCGGTTGGCGTAAAATAAGTTAATTATTTTATAATTCGGCGGCAGGTCGAAAACGAAATTATATCTGCGTTTTTCCTAAATTTTAAAAGGTTTTTTTTATTATAAATTTAAACGGGTAATCGGTATTTACGTTACGAAACCCTTTTTACGGAAAGAAACTTTATCGTTAATTTTAAAATCAATTAAACGGTATTTTTTATTAATTTGCATTTTTTAACGCTTTTATATCTTTAATACGGTTTTCTTTATAAACGTTTAAATATCTTTAATCCATTTAATAATTATTAATATCCGTTGAGTTAATTCGGTTTTTATTTTTATTATATCCATATTTAACAGAAATAAATTCCCGATAACGTATGACACAAGCAAGCTGCGCGCACAAGCGAGCTGCGCGGATTTTTGCATTTCGCAATAATCAATCCAAATAACTTAACCACAACATATTTAATTAGTTTAAATTAATCGGATTCTTTTTCGCTAATCGTATTTACAACTTCTTTATAAGTACGCATATTATGTCCGGGTTTACCGCAAACGCCATACTTCCGTTCCTTCGTTTTAACCCTTTTACGATAATTACCTTCAGCCGTTATTAACTGCATTTTATTACCACCCCCTTCCTTTTCGGCCAAAAAAGTTTATCCTTTTTATATAATAAATATTCCTCTTTTTTAAAAACGTTTATTTTTAATCCTACGGCGTTTACTAAAGGTATAGTTAATTTCGCATAATTAAACAACTTCTTATTTTAAAAAAATAATTTTATACCAAAATATTAAGTAACTTTTAGCTAACAGATTAACCGATTTAACGATTCTTATTAGCAAGCTACCCTAATAACTTTTAATTTTTTTTATAAATAACGTCCTTATTTTGTTACTTTACGGATATTTATAAAGGTTTTCGCAAAAAGCGAAAGATTAAAACCGGCGAAGGTAAGCGGCGAAATGGTTGGTATAAATATAACTAAAGGAACTTTTAAGTCGGATAAAACGTTATTAAAATCGAATAAAACAAATCCGGCTTTTACAAATCCGGATTTAATATTATCGGATATTATAGCAGTTTTAAACGCGTCGTAAAAGCTAAGAAAAAAATCTTTTTTCGTAATATGGGTATAATAACGTCGCATCAAATTCTTAATATATAACGAATAAGTACGCTTTAAAACAAAAAAATAAGATACGTTAAAAGATTAAAGCCGATAGGAAAAATACGTAAATATGCAAAAAGTAACAATATTATTATTCGCGCAATATTTTTCGAATTTTATTAAATAATAACTTTCGTAACCGTTAAAGATAAAAAAACGCTTCGATCCTTTCGTATGCGTTCGAGTATATTTATTAAAATGTTAAATTTATTTTAAACCTAATTCGTTTGTTATCCAGCTATTATAGCTTATACCGAGCTTTTAATCGGGTAGTAATAAGTATTTTCGATATTAGGAATTAAGGTAATTTTTTCCCGCCATAATAATAAATAACGGCAAAACCTAACTTTACGAATTAATAACTTATATAATTATTACCTATTCCCGATTACCTTATTAGGCCTATTTAGGTTTTCCACGTTTTTTAGTACTTATAATTACCATACCCGATACCATAAAAAGCCTAATTAAAAAACCCGTCTCGTTAAAGTTATAAATATCTTCTTTTGCGATACCGTATTTTACGATTATAACCCGAACAAGCTTAAACTATTTACGAAATACCTTTAAATCTTCGCATAATACCCTTTAATAATCGATCTTCCGATTTAAACGTATTTTAAATTTTTTTTGCCGTTTAACAAAATTCGACGCCCAATTAATCCCGACGCATAACGCAACGCGCTAGGCCAACAGTAAATTCGCCATATCTTTAACATGTTAAAGCCGGACAGAAAACGCTCGCGCATCTAAGTTAAGGATTCTTTCGATAATCGATTTTTTTTCGGTCGGCGTCAGTTTTCGCAAATTGGGAACGGTATCGCATCGCGTAAGTTTACCGTTAATTCGGGTTCTTAAAGTAAAAGCTGGAACCGTATATATAAAACCAAATTTGGTATAAGAAAGTTTAGGGTTATTCTTTTTAGCCTAAACGGCTAAGTTTATTCTGGCTTTTTTTATAAGCCGTTCCATAATAATAGTGTTAAAAAATAAACACTTAAAATTAAATTGTAAGAAAGTTAGAAAAAACGCGCAGCTCGCTTATGCGCGCAGCTCGCTTATGTCATACGTTATTTTTATTTAATATAATCTTTAATAAAATTATATTAATCTATAAATATCATAATGAATTATACGCAACATTTAATGTCGGTATATATATATTTTAATTATTTTAATATTTATTAATATAAAACCGTAAATATTAATTTAATTTTTAATTCGTAAATTTAATACCTTTTTAAATTTACGGATATAAAACGTTTCCGTAACGATATTTTATACCGGTAAACTCTTTTAATTTCGATAAAAATTAAACAATAAATTATTTTATATTATCGTTAATTTAAATAATAAATATTTTAGAAAACGGTATAAATATTAATAATATTAATTAAATAGGGTTTCGGCGGTATTAATCTTTTTATTTAATAAAGTTGCCATAATTTTGTTAAATCTATTAATAAACGTTTATACATAATTATAACCGTAACGGTTTTTCGGCATATTCTTTCCGTCGACGACAACGTAATTTTAAATATTATTCGAAATCGGAAAAAAATAAAAGAATTCCGGGGTTTTATTTCGAAACGTTTTATTCCGACGGTGATAATAATAATTCCGGATATATTATCGGATATTTTGCTTAAACCGGGGTTAAATATAATTCCGTATTAATATTCTAATTATTTATTTTAATTAAAATATATAAATATTTTAAATACGTAAATTTTATAAATAAATACAATGCGAAAAGAAATATAGCCGTCGATTATTTTCTTAAGTTTTATTAATTTATTATTTCTTTTTACCTAAACTTTATACCTTATTTTCGTAACGGATAAAATTAATTAAATTAATACTTTATGGGATATCTTCGATTCGTACCTTAGTTAGTATTTCGTCGGTAGCAGCAATAAGGAAATTTAATCGTCTTGGCGGAATTAAGGCTTAAACCTTTTCCTTTTTTTTCGAGCTTTAACGGTAAGTAAATCGACCGTTTTCCGGAATAAGGTATCCGCGGCGATATTTTCTTTATTAAGTTAATATAAAGAAATAATAATAAAATTAAAAAAGAAATTGGTTTATCGGATTTAATACGTAAGAAAAACGCGCTTATTTACGAAATATAATAAGATTTGATAATTACTTATAACGAAAAGTTTTTATTTTTAAAATTTAAAATAATAATATTCGAAAATTTGAATTATAATAAATAATTTCCGGTTTTAAATAAAATACGTTTTTTTTATTAAGATTATAATTTTCGAAAAATATTTTATGGGCTTTTATTTGTTATTCTTTTATTATTACCAAATAATACCTTTCATCGTATTATAAAATACGTTCTTTTTATTTTAATCGGTTAATTAAATCGCAAAACAAAAGTAAATATTAAAGTTTCGGAAATAAACCATTTTATCTTTTCGAAAGTTTATTTTTATTCGGGTTTTATTATAAAAAAAAAGTTTTTCTTAACAAACGGTTTAATAATTTAATTATATTGCTTTTATAATAGCAAAATATTGGTACGTAATTATGAAACTTTATAAATAAACGTATTACGGTATAATTATTAAAACCTTTAAAGTTTTATTTTTAAATTATTTTAATTTTAATTAAGTTAATAAAAATATTTACGTTTATTTTTATAATAATACCGAAATAAGCGACCTTTTTAACGTTAAATCGGAACTTTTTAAAAAGGATTTAAAAATTAACTTTATATAATTAATAAATAACTTTTTTATAATGTTTTTAATATTTCTTTTTAAAGCCGGAAAAAGTTAATACGTTATTAACGTAAATATTTACGTAATTATTAAATAATCTATATAATTAGGTATTAATAAATAATAAATATTAAATAAAGTTTATTTTAAGTTTAAATAAAAATACTTTTTTATTAAAACGTTTTTTAATAAATTTTAAATACCGTTAAATATTCCGATTTAATAAAGATATGAAATTTATAAAATGCTTAAATAATATTAATTTTAATAAAACGTTTAATATTCCCATAATTAAATATAGTATTATTAAATAAAAAAACCGCAATAAGGTAATCTTTTTAAATATTAATTTTTTTAACCGTAATTAATATAAAACCGGCGTTCCGATAAATATGGCTTCAAAATAAATAATATTAAAACGGCATTTTTTCGTATATACGGTTCGATAAAATTTATTTTTAATAATTTGTTTATTATTTCTTTTTTTAACGGAAGGTATTAAACGGGCGTCCGGTAAGTTAAGGGCTTAAAGGTAAGTATCGGCCGGTCGAATTCCAGAACTATGTCATAGCCGGCTCGGAAATCCGGGAAAATATTAATTTCGTTTTTCGAAAAGAATTTCTTTTAAATAAATAAAAGGGTTTAAAAAGAATTTCCGGATTCGTTTTACGTATTTTAAATCTTTATTTTCGGAAAATAGGATTTTTTAACCGTTATACGTTTTTCATTTTTATAAAACGGTTATCGTTATAACGTTCGATTTATTATTTTTCAAAAAAATAATTTCTTAAAATAACGAAAATTTATTTTATCGTTTTATACGGTAATCGAATTTTAACTTATTCGTTAACGATACGATAATTATCTTATTTTTAATAATTTTTATAATAATAATAATCGGTTTAATATCGTATACGTTTAACATATTTTTTCTATTTAATATATTTAACGTGGTAATAAATACGGAAACTAAAATGGAATTATTATCGGGTTTTCTTTATAAACGTTAGAAAATTTAGTATTTTTTTCGGCCTTTTTTAGAGCATAATCGGGGCAGTTAACCTCTTTTTAAACCTTAGGGTTAACGTACTTATTTAATAAATATCCGGTTGGGAGTTTAATCGCCGGTAAGAACTTGGCTAAAGCTGGAAAGTCGTTAGGTTAAATGACATTTTGTTTTTATAATTTAATAATAAACCGTACTTTTTTATTTAATCAAAATTAATAGAAATATCGTATTTTATATTTATAATTTAGAAAACTTAAATAAAAAAACGTTATCCGTTAATTTTAAATATTACGATTATTTAAGCTTTTATTTAGCTAATAAGTTACTTTGGGTAATCTTATAATTTAATTAATCTTTTTAATTAAATAATATAAATTTATAATCGTTTTTTTATTTATTTAATAACAAAAAAGCTAACGAAAAATTAGGCTTATGTTCCGGTATTATAAAAAGTGGTAATATATAAATTAAATCCATTTATTTAAATTTATATAATCTTAATAAAAGCTTTACATTTTTTAAGGTAACCTATTTTTATTACTGTTAATATAACGAAACCCATTAAAAAGCTTTCCGACGGGTCTATTCTTTTCCCGATTTATCGGAACTGAACGAATTTTTTATTATTTCTACCGTAACGACCTTTTTTTTATCAGGGTAATTGCCAGTCTTATATCCCGATTTGCCATAATTACAACTCGTACTAACCTCCTAATAAACTTTCTTTTTAACTTCCGATAAAGGCCTGCCGGTATAGCACGAAATCTTCGGTTTACCGGAATTATTATGCAAATAAAGCTTCTTATTCTTATTTTTCGATTTATTATTATCGGGGTAATATAATTAAAGCTTACGTTTTTATTAACGTTTCTTATAAGCAAGCTAATTATTATAAGTAGTTATAATAATATAGTTATAAAGTTTTTCGTAAATAACGTTAAAATTACGGCTATTTTTAAAAAAACGTAAATTAAGATTTAAGGGAATATGTTCCCATAGAACTTATTTCCATTCGTTTTCGGCGATCTTAACCTTTTAAACAAAAGCATTAAACTTGAAAATAAAATCGTAAATATCTTAATTGTTGCCGGGCTTAAAAACGAAAATACGCAAAATTTTTTTAATAACGAAAACTTAATTCGGGTTATAGTACGATAATTTCAATACTTAAATTATTTCGATTACGCCAAAAAAAAGATCGTATGGTTAATCGGTACCAAAATTTAATTACCTATTCGGCCTTTTTTTTAAAAAAGCTTATTAAATAAACCATACGGATCTTTTCGTTCCGAAAGATTGGTTTATTTATTTTAAATTTATTTATAACTTTACAAACCTAAATATTGAATTTCGTTTTATTACCGTTAAATTTAACGAAATTATTAACGCAAGTTTTTTCTTTGCGGTTATAATTAAAATTCGCGTTGTTATTTCTTATAAATATGTAAAAAGCGGGTTATATTGCCATACCGATAAAACGAAACGTATTAATATTACCGAAAATATTATTAATTATATTTTTCCGACAAAAACGGTTAATATTATTAGAAAAAATAAAATATACCAACTTTATCCAATTTCCAAACGAGCAATTTTGTTGCGGAATCTTTAAAATTCTCCTTAAATATTTTGGTTATCGTTAGCCATCCCGTCGATTAGCTATCCGTCGTAATCAGATTTTAAATAGTTATGGTTTTAATCTTAATTTTATAAATTTTTATTTTCAAAAATTCCGTTTCGTTTTTCGCCACGTTATTTTCTGTCGTTTTTTTTTAAAATATACGTCATTTTTTATATTTTGGTCTAAGTTTTGGAAAGGTATTTTATTTTTTGCATTTTTAATTTTACCATTAATTAATTTAAATTGCTTTAAACGTTAATTAGCTAACGTGTAATCTTTTTTAATAAATATTTAATTTAATATTAATTAATCTAGGTTTAAATTTAATATGCGTTATTTTTCGTCGTTACGTTTCGACGTAAAAAAAATATAGTATCTTATTTATTAATCGTTAGGCCAGTAAAAAAAGAAATGAACTTAAAATAATATTACGGCCAGTACCTGATATAACATAATAACTAATTTATTAACGCCATGGACGAAGATTTTAAGCTAAAGAAAAGAAAGAAAATAAGACAGAACCGCAAAATATATAAAAATCTACAAATACCCTTACTCCATATATAACAGGTGGCTAGTTCATGTGGCAACTATCAGCCCCTTGTAACGGTTGCCAGCCTCACGTCTTGATCCTGATAGCTACCGTCACACTTGGTACGTATAAGAACGGTCGGATTAAGAATAAGTTAACCTTTCTGTTCTGGTTACGTAATTTAAGATAGTCGAACGGGATCGGTTCGACTATATTCGATTATAAAAGGATGGTTGGACGGGATCGGTTCGACCATATTCGATTATAAAAGGATGGTCGAACGGGATCGGTTCGACCATATTCGATTATAAGAAGCATATATACGTTTATTAATATTATAGTCTAGATAGCTTCAGTTTGCAATATAACTTGGTTACCCAGATTACCTTTAATAATCTGCTATTACCAGACGTAATTATTGTTTACCCCCATTGCTTAGTTTCCCATGACACTACTGCCAACATAAACCGTACAACAAGGTTTAATAGTTGGTTAAACCCGTTAGCCGTCACGGTAATTAATAATCACGTAATTAAGTTCTTTTATCGGAACTTGTTTTTATAATCTCCGACCGTTTTGGAAAGGCCAAGCCTTACTAAACCATAATACGATTTTCCCCCTTCCAGGATCTTTGCCCTTAAAGATTAATTTATTTATCTCGAAATTTCGTAAGTAACCTTCCCTCCTTATCTTCATTTTCTAGGATCTTCTAACATCTAATATATTTAATCGGATTGAAAAGTCTCGTTATAAACCTGGTTCTTTTACCGCTCGTCCTATTAATTATATGAAAACTTTTAACGAGTTTAGTTTTGAAGTTATGCCTTATTCCTGGTATTTTTTAAAAGCACTTTAATATAAGATAATGGAAAACGTATCGCGCTGTAAGGAATGTGACGGTAGCTATCAGGATCAAGACGTGAGGCTGGCAACCGTCATATGGGGCTGACAGCTGCCATATGAACTAGCCACCTGCCATATATGGAATAAGGGTATTTGTAGATCTTTACATACTTTGCGGTTCTATTTTTCTTTTTTTCTTTTTTTTAGCTTAAAATCTTCGTTTATAGCGTTAATAAATTAGCTATTATATCATATTAGGTATTGGCCGTAATATTATTCTAAGCTTATTCCCTTCCTTACTAACTTAATGATTAATAAGTAAGGTATTATATTTTTTTATATCGAAACGTAATAACGAAAAATAACGCGTATTAAACCTAAACCTAAATTAATTAATATTAACTTAAATATTTGTTAACAAGGATTACCCGTTAATTAATCGACGTTTAAAGCGACTCGAATTAATTAATAATAAAATCGAAAATGCAAAAGATAAAATACCTTTTTAAAGCTTAAACCAAAATATAAAAAATAACGTCTACTTTAAAAAAACGACAAAAAACGATATACCGAAAAAAGAAACCGAATCCTTAAAGATAAAGGATTTATAAGACCAAAACCAAAACCATAGTTACTTAAAATCTGATTACGACGGATAGCTGGTTAACGAAATAATTAACGATAACCAGGACGTTTAAGGAGAACTTTAAAAATTCCGTAACGAAATCGTTTATTTAGAAGCCGGATAAAGTTGGCATACCTTTACCTTTTCCGATAACGTTAACCGCTTTCGTCGGGAAAACATAATTAATAGCGCTTTCGGTAATATTAATACGTTTTGCCTTACCGGTATGGTAATATGGTCCGTTTTCCGTAAATTCGTAAAAAATAACGGCATAAACTTTGGTTACGATCGAAAAAAAAAGGTTCGCGTTAATAACCCCGTTAAATTTAACGGTAATAAAATAAAGTTTAATATTTAGGTCCGTAAGGTTATAAATAAATTCGAAATAAATAAATTTATTTTTCTGAACGAAAAGATCCGTATAATTTATTTAATAAGTTTTTTGGAAATAAAGGCCGAATAAATAATTAAAATTCGATATCAATCGATTATATAACTTTTTTTTTACGTAACCGAAATAATTTAAGTACTGGAATTATCGTATTATAATTCGAACCAAACTTTTATTATTAAAGAAATCTTCCGTATTTTCGTTTTTAAGTTTGGCAAAAATTAAGATATTTACGATTTTATTTTTAAGTTTAATGCTTTCGCTTAAAAGGCTAAGATCGTCGAAAACGAATAAAAATAAGTTTTATAAAAAATATTTTTTTAAACCTTAATTTACGTTTTTTTAAGAATAGTTACGATTTTAACGTTATTTACGAAAGGTTTTATAATTACGTTATTATAACCCTTTGTAATAACTAACTTACTTTTAAGAAACGTTAATAAAAGCGTAAACCTTAATTATATAACCCCGATAATAAGAAACCGAAAAATAAAAATAAGAAGTTTTATTCGGATAATAATTCCGGCAAACCGAAAGCTTCGGGCCATACCGGCAGGCCCTTATTGGAAGTCGAAAAGAAAACTTATTAAAAGGTTGGTACGTATTTTAATTGTGGTAAAACGGAATATCAGGTTAACGATTGCCCTAATAAAAAAAAGGTTATTACGGTAAAAATAATAATAAAACTCGTTTAGCTCCGACGAATCGGGAAAAAAGTAAGATTATCAGAAGACGTTTCGATGGTTTTTCCCATATTAATAATAACGGAAATAAATTACCTTAAAAAATATAAAGCTTTTACTAAAATTACGTAAATTTAAATAAATAAAATTAACTTCCGTATTACCGCTTTTTATAATACCGGAATATAAACCCGATTTTTCGTTAACCCTTTTATCGTTACGTAAACAAAAAAACGATTATAAATTCGTATTATTTAATTAAAAAAGTTAGTTTAATTATAAAATTACCGGAAGTAATTTACCGGTTAAATAAAAACCCAAATAATTACAATATTCGAAATTAACGAATAACGTTTTTCTGATTAAGTTTTCCAAATTATAAATAAAAAATACGATATTTTTATCGGTTTTAATTAAAAAAGAAATACTGTTTATTACTGGATTATAAAAATAAAAATGTTATTTAACCCGACGACCTTTTAACTTTGGCCAAGTTCTTACTGGCGATTGAACTTTTAACCCGATATTTGCTGGACGGGTACGTTAACCCTAAAGTTTAAAAAGACGTTAACCGCTGCAATTATACCATAAAAACGCCGAAAAAAATACCAGATCCTTCGACGTTTATGGAAAAAACCCGATAATAATTCCATTTTAACCCCTATATTTATTACCCCTTCGGATATATTAAATAAAAAAGTTCCGACGGACGTTTACGATATTAAGCCGATTATTTTTATTATAAAGATTATTAAAAATAAGGTAATTATTACGTTATTAACGCATAAGTTAAAAATTAACCTTCGTATAAAACGATAAAGTAAATTTCCGTTATTTTAAAAAGTTATTTTTTTGGAAAATAATAAATTGAACGTTATAAGGATAACCGTTTTACAAAAATGGAAAACGTGTAACGGTTAAAAAATATCTTTTCTTAAAGATAAAAATTTGAAATACGTAAAATAAATCCGGGAATTTTTTAAAAACTTTTTCGTTTATTTAAAAAGGTTTTTTTCGAAAAAAAAAGCTAATATTTTTCCGGATTTTTAATCCGGTTATGATATAATTTTAAAATTTAACTGGCCGATACTTACCTTTAGGCCTTTAATTTACCAGATGCCCGTTTAACACCTTCCGTTAAAAAAAAAGCAATAAATAAATTATTAAAAATGGATTTTATCGAACCGTATATACGAAAAACCGCCAATTTAATATTATTTGCCTTAAAGTCATATTTATCGGAACGTCGGTTTTATATCGATTACCGTTAAAAAAGTTAATATTTAAAAAATCGCTTTATTCCGGTTCTTTTATTTAACGGTATTATATTTAATTATTAAAACGTTAAATATTTTGCTAAGATTAATATTATTTAAACGTTTTATAAATTTCGTATCGCCGTTAAATCGGAATATTTAACCGCATTTAACACTTATTAAAAAATGTTTTAATAAAAAATATTTTTATTTAAATTTAAAATAAGCTTTATTTAATAATGATCGTTTATTAATACTTAATTATATAAATCACTTAATAATTACGTGAAACTTTCCGTTAATAACGTATTAACTTATTCTGGCCTTGAAAGAAAATATTAAAAATATTATAGAAAAGCTTTTTATTAATTATATAAAATTAACCTTTAAAAAGATTTTAAAAAGTTCCGGTTTAACGTTAAAAAGGTTAATTACTTTAATATTATTATAAAAATAAGCGTAACTATTTTTTTTAACTTAATTAAAATTAACATAATTTAAAAATAAAAATTCGAAAATTTTAATATGTATACCGCGATCCGTTTATTTACAAAACTTTATAATTACGTACGAATATCTTATTATTATAAAAACGGTAAAACCGAATTATTAAACCGTTTAGTAAAAAAAAACGTTCCTTTCGTAATAAAACTTAAATAAAAATAGGTTTTGGAAAAAATAAAACGGCTTATTTACGAAACCTTAATTCTCGCTTTTTTTCGACCTAATTAATCGATTATAATAAAAACGGACGTATTTCGTAACGCGATTAAAGGTATTATTTGGTAATAATAAAAAGATAACGAATAAAAACCCATAAAATATTTTCCGAAAAATATTTATTATAATCCAAACCTGTAAATATTATTACGCTAAGCTTTAAAAATAAAAGCTTTTCGTTTTAATTAATTGCTAGGTTTTATTATACTTTATAAATAAATGTATTTTTTTATGCGTTAAATTTAATAAGCTAATTTCTTTTTAATTTCGATATTACTTTTTAATATTAACCTGGTAAAGAAAATATCGGCGTAAATATCTCATTACAAAAAACGATCGATTTACTTACCGTTAAAGCCCGCAAAAGAAAAGAAAAAACTTAAACCTTAATTCCGTTAAAACGATTAAACTTTTTTACCGTTATTACCGATGAAATACTAATTAAAGTACGAATTAAAGATATCCTATAAAATACCGACTTAATTAACCTTATTTATTACGAAAACGAAATATAAAGTTTAAATAAAAAAGATAATAAATTGGTAGTACCCGAAAAAATAACAAACGGCCGCATTTCCTTCCGTACTGTATTTATCCGTAAGGTTTACGTATTTAAAATATTTACGTATTTTAATTAAAATGAAATAATTAAAATATTAATATTAACATATTTTTAACCCCGGTTTAAATAAAATATTTAATAATATATCCGGAATTATTACGATTACCGGCGGAATAAAACGTTTCGAAATAAAACCCCGAAATCTTTTTATTCTTTTTTTATTTCGAATAATATTGAAAATTACGTCGTTATTAATGGAAAGGATGTACCGAAAAACCGTTATGGTTATGATTATATTTAAACGTTTATCGATAAACTTCACAAAATTATAATAATTTTATTAAATAAAAAATTGATATTGCTAAAACCCTGGTTAACCGATATTATTAATACTTATATCGTTTTTTTAAAATATTTATTATCTGGATTAACGATAATATAAAATAATTTATTTTTTAACTTTTATTAAAATTAAACGAATTTACCGGTATAAATTATTATTACGGAGACGTTTTATATCTATAAATTTAAAACATTATTAAGTTTATAAATTAAAAATTAAATTAACGTTTATATTTTTATATCGATAAATATTAAAATGATTAAAATATATATATACCGGCATTAAATTTCGCGCATAATTTATTATAATATTTATTAATTAATATAATTCCGTGAAAGGTTATATTAAATAAAAATATCCGGAACTTATTCTTGCCGGCCTTAAATATAATAAAGGTAAAAACCAAATTAATTTAACGGACGTTAATAATTATTAAATAAATTAAAAACGTTTAAACGTTTACGAAAAAAGCTATATTAAAAACGTAAAAACGTTAAAAAACGTAAGTTAATAAAAAACGCCGTTTAATTAATTTTAAGATTGGCGATGAAATTTTCTTTCGCAAAAAGGGCTTTACGACGTAAATATTAATTACCCGTTTAAACTTATAATAGGTAAAACCTTTTAAAATTCTGAAAAAACGCGGACATAATTTCGTTTTCGATTTACTGCCGAATTATAAAATAATTAACTTGTTTTACACCGACCGATTACGTAAAACTAACGATAACCCGCTACCTTAATAAATTTAAATATTACCGTTACTTAAAAAAATTAACGGTAAACAAAAATTCGAAATAAAATAAATCGAATAAATAAAATTTAACGGGCGCCATAAAAAGCTATAATATTAAGTTAAGTGAAAAGGCTATAATCCCGACGAAACATAATATTCGGCAATTAATTTTAAAAACGTCCCGATCGTAATAAAACGGTTTTATAAGGAACATCCCGAAATATCTGAATTACCGGTCCGTTTATAAAAATAAATACGCACGGCGGCCACCGACGAGATTAACGAAAACCATCCCGACGATAATAAGGTCGAAAAAGCAGGAACCGGACCGATAAAAAAAACGACATCTATAATTAACAAAAGTTTATATATTTTCTTTAATCGTATATAAGTTTTTAGGAAAGGGTAATATAATAGTAGCTATTAGGATTAAGACGTAAAGTTGGCAACCGTTACATAGGGCGAACAACTATTACATAAATTAGCTACCTGCCATATATGGAATAATGGTATTTATAGATCTTCACACACTTTGCGGTTCTGTCTTTCTTTCTTTCTTTTCTTCAGCTTAAAATCTTCGTCCATGGCGCCAATGAACTAGCTATCATGCTATATCAGGTACTGGCCGTAACAAGGAATATATCTCCCGACATCGTTCTTATAATAGTATTAACCTGGCCCTTTTCTTTTTTTAAACATTCGTTGCTAATGTTAACACCTTAAACTGAAAAGGACGCTTACGGAAAAACGTCTTTTGGAACTTCAGAAACGCCAGGTAGAAATCCAACGCCGATATCAAAAAGAAATAAACGAAACTCTGGTTCGTTTAGTTCGGTTACGTAAATAAAAGGCTTTAACACGTTCGAAAAATGTTACCATAATTTAACGTAGGCTTTAATCGTTAAACGAGCTGGAAAAGCAAAAAAGGCGTAAGCAGGCTAGGTTAAAGGCTAATGCAGTTATGTTGGAGTAAGCTTTTGGTCCGATAAACTGGTCGGGTATCGAAAATACCGACTGGTTCGTTATCAACAATATTAACTAAGGTACCTTTAATAGCCTCGGCGTTGCTGGTGAAAGTTCCTTAATAAGCGTTAAGTATTTATAAAGTTCTTAGCGGGTTCCCAGGTATTTTCGGAATCCGGGTAATCTTTTTATTTAACCAGATATTTAATAAGTCTATTTTTCTTACGTATGTTTAGGATTTTCTTTATTTCGTATATTAATACTTCTTCTTTTATCTTTTCTTCGTATTTTATATTAACTTTAATAATATCTATTACTAGCTTAAGTAAAAAAACATAAAAGATTAGATAAAGTTTAACTTTAGGTTATAATTCCAATTAATAATTATGTTTTAAAATTCTCTTAATAATTTTATATAATCCGATACATTTAAAAATAAATGTTTTATTAAGTCGTTTGGTTTGAATGTTTTTGGTAATTAAGTAAACCATCTTTCTTTTCTAAAAGGTTGATCCCTTTAACCCTTTTTGGTTATAATACTTCTTCATTTAATTATATACGAATTTCCATTTTTTTCATTTTTGTATATAATTGTTCAAGTTATTTTAACATAAGGATTACTTTAAGGTTGATGAACCCTTTCTATATATCTCTGTAAACTTTTAATATAAAAATAAAATTACATTTATTAAAATTATCTTGATACTTTCGTAATAATTAATATTATAAACTAGTTAAATAATAGGTAGCATTTAAGCCTAATTATTCTGTTCGTATTTAATGTAATATCGCAAGTAAGTTTTTCGTATTTGGTTAATTCTTTTATTTATCCATTTATTCAAAGTTTAAATACCCTAGATAATTTATGGTTTAGGCTTAGTTATATTATAAGTTCTTATTAAAATTTTAAAATAAATGTTATTCCTTTTTCTGAAATAATTTCCCTTAATAATCCGTATATTCTTAAAATATGTCTTAAAAAGATGCAGGTTAATTACTTTACATTTATATCCTGATTATATGGTAAGAAATAAAAAGATTTAGTAAATCGGTTAACGATTACAAAAATGCTATCGTAATATATACCTGTAATTAGGTCTTTTAATAATGGAAATTTGGTAATAAAGTCGAATGTAACCGAATCCCATAACGGCTTTGGGACTGGTAATGGTTATAGTTCTCCGTATGGTTTATGTCGTTAGATTTTTGCATTATTACATATATAATATTATTATCGTATTTTCTTTACTCTTAATTTTATTTTAAAAACAATAGTAAATACGTTATAATCGTATTTGGATTTTATGGATCCTTAAGTATCCGTATAATTAATATTCGTATATGTTTTATATTAATATTTCCTAATATCCTTTTAAGATTTATATTTTTTCCTATTCTTTAATCTTTAAATAAGTTATTATTATATTCTTAGATTTTCTGGTATAAATTAAAGGATGCTACTTTAATTGTTGTTATTTGTCGTAATTATAAATCCCCTTTTGGTATGGTATCGAAAATTTAGTAACTAACTTTAATTACCTTATTTTCGAAGTCCGGTTTTCGGTTTGATACGCTTACTTTGCCGTTTTTTTAATCCTTTTTAATAAATAATAATAAAGTCATATTCTGCTAGTTCTTCGGCGTAACGTAATTATCGTCCTATAAATCTTCTGGTGGTAATAAAGTAAGTAAGATTCTTATAATCAGTATACACCTTAACCTAATAAAAGTTTCCTTTAAGGTAATACCTAAATTCTCGGAAAACTTTAACAATAATTATAAATTCTTTATCGGAAATGGTATAATTTAATTTTATTCCTTTTAACTTATAAAAGTAAAAAGCGAGAAGGTATAAGTTACCTTAATTATCGCTGTATCCGGCCATTACGCTTAAAACGTAATCAGAAGCGTCAGTTTTAAGCTTAATTAAACGGTTCAAGTCGTACATAATTAATATTGGTTGGCTAATAATTGTATCTTTAATCTTTTAAAAACGGTTCCGTTTTTATTATTTAAAGGAACTTATTTCCTTTTTTTACTAAGTTAAATAATAATGTAATTATTTTGCTAAAGTTTCGAATAAACTTTCTGTAATAATTGGCAAATCCGAAAAAAGCTTATACTTTTTTAATTATAATGGATATCTTTCATTCTTGTACGATAGCAATCTTTTTAGGATCTATTTTAATGTATCCTAAGGTAATAATATATCTTAAAAATCCCGGTTTTTACCTCTGAAACTGGCTTTTTTCCGTATTAATTAATACGTTGGCACCTTATAAAGCTTAAAGGATTATGTAAACGTATCTTATATATTCCTTTTTATTTTTCGAATAATTAAAAATGTTATCGATGTAATAAATAACGAAAATGTTAAAGTATTCCCTAAGTACGTAGTAAACTATTCGTTAAAAGGTTACTAATACGTTCGTAAATCCGAAAGGTATAACGAAATATTTAAAAAGTCCGCATTTTACTTTAAAAGCTATTTTCCATTTATGTCCTAATTTAATGCGAATTTAATTATATCCTTTTTTAAAATTTAGGCTCGTAAACTAATTTATTCTGTAAAGGCGATCTTTTATTTCATTAATTAGGGGTAATGGTATTTTATTTTTAATCGTAATGTTTTTTAACTATATATAGTGGATAACTAGGCGTAATTTTCCGTTTTTTCTTAATACGAAAAATATAAGATATCCGGCTAATAAATTAAAACGTCGCATATAACTTTTTCGAAGTTTACCTTTAAGATATTAGCGTAATACCTATAATTTTATCGCGTTAAGATTGTAAATTAGGTAAAATCTGGTTAATGTTCCTTCTTTAAGAACTATCTTATGATCCTATTCGTTATACTTTAATAGTTTTATTTCGAATTCCTTTCGAAATAATTGTTTACATCTATAATACTGTAAACATACGCTAGTTATAATCTTTAGGTTTAAAGGCTAATACCGTAGGTAATTGTCTATTTTTCGCAACTTTATTTTAATAATAGCGATAATACGTCGTAAATTCTTATGGTACCTTTATTCTTTTTTATCTTTTATTTTTGTAGGTAATAAGATTTTTATCGTATTCTTATACCTGCATTCGTCGCTATCTTTAATCGAATATTGAAATGGTGCAGGGTGCAGAGCCGGGTACATGGCTTTGCCGATCAATTAGTTATTACCAGTCATGTATTTCTAGGAGTTCATTTTTCGCTGGGCGTAACCACAGAAAAAGGAGACATTCATTATCGCTTTACACATGGATTTAACACTACATAATACAGTTTGTGTTGCCTTTATTATCTTTTGAACCGCGGGCTTAATCCTGATACTTTCGTTAATTATGCACTAATTAAAATTAAATCACCCCGTCCTAATTTATTTGGCTGTTAATGTAAGAAAACTAGCTTTAGTTAGCTGCCGCGGTAACCTACGATTTCCGATTATCAGACGGAAAGGATAAGGTCCTAATCAGGACGCGACCTTGATTATAATTACGGCTATAATTACGAATATAACGACTTAATAACGATACGCGAACTTGACGATTAAGAAAAGGATAAGGTCCTACGATAACGCCGCGACTTTTTTTACGATTAATAAAAAAACTGCTAAATTAAAATCATAATAGTTTATTTTAAGAGACGGCTTTATTCGGAAAACGATAAAGGAATATGAACGCGGAAAATAACCGGTTTCGGAATATGAATTAATTATTTAAATTTTAAACCGATTATGTAATTTAAAAAATGAATTATATTATGCATCTATTAACGTAATAAAATTAAAATTACGAAATATTTTAAATTAAGGTTATTAAAGCCATAATTATGTCGCTAGCGACGTAATTATTCGAATTTTGATTAATTAAATAATGGGACCGTCGATAAAATTAAGGATATAAAATAAGTTACGAATTTAAGCAAGAAAAGAATTAAGGTTATAAAGCTACTAATATTACGAACGAAAAGAAAAATACGAAGAAGGATTAATAACCTTTAACATAATACGAAAGTTAAGAATAAAATAACAAATAACACATTTTGGACCTTACTAACGTTAATCGGATAATATCCTGTTTAGTTTTACTAAAAGGTATTATTTAAAACTTATTATATTTAGTTAAACTTAATATTAAAATATTTAAGTTAATAATAAAGGCATTAATAAGTAAGCTAAAAAAGGCCTAGTTTAATATAAGCCAAAAACGATACGTTAATTAAAATAAAACCGTTAGGATAAATACTAAAAGGAAAAAGCTATTTATCTTTTTATTATAAAGGAAAAGGAGAATATATCCAAGATAAGCATTACGGATAATTATTTATTTTATAACAACACATATTCTTATTAACCCGGCGCCTTAAAACCCGAATAATTTTAAAATTAATAAATTTAATTAACTTAAAATAAGCTTTAATAAGTTTGTTAACAGCCCGTTAAAACTTTTTAAAATTATTACTAAAGTTAAACGATAATAAAACCTTTTACTTATACCGGAATTCCTTATTTTAAAAAGAGATTAAAATCATGCTTTAAATATCACTATTTAATACCGATCGACAAAAAACCTTTACGAAAATAAAATTAAGAAAGAAAAGCATTTAAATAATCCTATTAAATCCTAAAAACCTATAAGGGATTCGAACTTTTAAGCAATGCTTAAAATCTCGATTAAAACTTCGCAAAAATAAAAGATTACATAATCTTATAAATCCTTAAGATTATTTACAGGACTTACGGTACTAATACCAGATGTTATATTTTTTAAATAAATTAATTAATAAGGATATGGCTTTTTAATGGATTTTATAAACCAACTTTCGTTTTTAATAGTTTTTCCGGATTTATTTGCCTTTTCGGATTTTCTCTTTTCTGGAATTAAAGTTACCAATTAGCTTAAAAAGGTTAATAGATTATTCAAGAAATATAAGCTAACGGAATTCAAGATAATTATTAAACTACATTTCTGGACGGATAGCATCATTATAAAGCATCGAATTAAGGTTATTATTAAGGGATTTACCAAATAAGATAACGTTATTAAAATTATCTTAAAAACCTTTAAGCTATAAAACTTAAAGTAAATCCGATTATTGAAAGTCGATTAAAGACTTTAACGAAACAGGTTTAACGTAATAAACTTAATCAAATTCATAAGTATTATTTAAAGTATATTACTAAAATAAAAGATATCCTAAGAAAATCCAAATTAAAAGGAAAAACAATTAATAAAAACGAATATACGGAAAGTCTATTAAAGAAATTATCTGCCGGTTATTTCGAAAACTTATATACGATAAATTACGATAATACGTTAATATTAATCAAATTTTAAGCTTTTAATAAAGTTAAATTATTTAAATATAAAGGCCATAACCGATAACAAAAAAACGTCCGCTTTAATATCGACCATAAAAATAACGACCGGCTTTATTTAACTTAATAACCTAAATAATAACAATAAGGAAACCTTCGACGGCGATAAATATTAACGAACAGGATTAATCAAGTATTCGAAATTACGAATATATTATAAAACTTAGAAATTACCTAAATTCGACAAATTTAAAGCCTTAAAACTCTTAAAGAAAATGGGCAACAAAAGAGTTACCTAAAACTCATAATATTACGCTTTACCAGGACAGAAAACACTTTAAGCTCGTAACTACGGTACTAACCTTTCGAAAAATACAGTAAGCTTTCAGCCGGATAATTTTAATCAATTAAGCTTTTACCGTAACCAAAGTAATTACCGAAATCGTAAAAGTTATCGAGGTAATTACTTAGGTTAAGGAAAATGATATAACGGCTTTAATTATAGTACCTATTAACTTTGTTTAAAACTTAAATATAATATAAATAAATACCGTTTATTTAGGAATATTAAGAATCCGGGATTGATTTTACTTAACGATAATAGATATACGATTTACTTAGGAATATTTAACAATCGAATTACGTTAAGCATAATATAATTTCCCCGGGTCCTTTAAAGCCAAATTATCGACCAGCAAATTCCGATCTGGAAAAAAGTTTTAAAATAAATTTATAACTTACCGGGCTTTTCTAATTGCTTTAAGAAAAGAATGCGATACTTTAATCGGCGAAACGACATCTATAAAGGCAAAAGGTTAACTAATATTAACTGGGATAATACCCCGGTTATTCTTATTAATTTTCTAAAGCTTATACAAATTCTTAAGCCGTCTCGATAAGATTTTGGCATTAATTAAAACCGTATAACTAAAATTAATATAACCTATTTTATCGAAAAAAACAGAAACCCGTTTTATAAAAGAATCCCCTTACGTAACTAGCTATAAAGTAACCCTATCGGAAGTAAAAGTACCCGATATTTAAAGGAAATCCGTACCTTAAAGGTCGACGACTCTGATCAGCTCGCCGTACTTACTAACGTTATAATAATTAAACGCGTTAAGGAAAAATAAAGAATTTTAATAACGGTACGAAAAGGAATAAAACCGATAATAATAACTTAATACCCTAAAAACCTTTATTTTATAATATCTAGGTAATTATCTAAATAAATAACATAATTTAAACGAATAATATAACTTAAATACTTATTATTACCTAAGCAAACAGTATTATCCAAACCGATAATACTTTTAACCATAAAGGCCTAATCGATAAATATGTCGTTAAGTTTTAAGAAAAGAAAATCCGTAAGAACTTTAAAAAAAGATTCGAAATTACCTCGTCGGAATTGATAAAAGTTTATCTAGAATTCGGCGAAGCTTTCAAAAATTTCATAACTTCTAAAACTTTAAAAGCATTTAATCGTAAAAGCCAAAAAATAATCAAAATAACCGAGGTTAAAATAAAAGGATCCAAATCTTCAAAAACGAAAAAAAAAGCCCAGGATTTTAACCATAAACATCGAGTACAAGCTAGAGATTTAGTAAAAAGTAAAGGTTTTGTCGATAAAACAATATAACCCGGCTAAACATATTACCCCGTTATTCATATTTGCAGTTAAGATAAGTTATGGAAACGGAAAAAACCTAATTAATAAAATTATTAATATAAAAACCGAATCGAACGCTATTATCGCCTCGTACGTTAAACGATATAAATTAATAATGTGATAAATACGAATATTATTTATAGGCTTTAATTCGTAAAAAAGGACTTTATTTAAAGATATTATCGAAATACCTATTTAACTAGCTAGCTAATTAATTACCATCCCTATATTTATCGTTAACCATTATTTCGTTGCATAACCGCTAATACTTAGATTTAACTTTGTAGCTAAATCGAAGTTAATACTTAATATAAACCCGGAAGTGATAAAAAGAACCTTAAAGTTTGGTCCGATAAAGATCATTATCCCGTTAGTTCTAGCTGAAAGGGTTATTCGTAACATCCGCGTTAACAAAAACTAGAAAAAAAGGAGCCAGTAAAACTGTAAGCCGTTTTACTGGTAAAAGCAGGCTTATAAACGAAAAGATAAATGAATACGTTACAGGCCTGTATACCTTTTCGATTAGTAACATCTGTGTTAATTAGAGCCCGATAACCATTTAAAAAGCCATAGGAAACAAGTTAAAGCCTGGAGATACGGTATTAGGATAGTTTAGTAATAAAAAGCTTATATACGCCTTGCACGGAATTTTATAAGAAAAGATGCGAAAAAAAGTTAACAAAAGCCGTACGGTCCAGATTAATACTATATACAAGCCGAAGTGGAAAAAGGTAATTCCTGTCGATAATGTACTACCCGATAGATTAATACCCCCTGGAAATTTAAATTAAAAAGCTAAAAAGCTTAAAAAGGCTTAGCGAGTTATTAATTAAAGCGAAAAGAAACCCGATAAACTTAATACTTCGTTAGTTACCTTATTTCTCAGATTTATTACCATACCATAAGGGACTCGACTTATAAAAAAAAAGCCGACGTTATTTTTAATTAATTAGGTAACAAATTTATCCGTACGGAAAAAGCCTTTTTTAAAAAGATATTATTTCGCAAAAAGGTTACTTTAACCTAGGATTAACAAAAATGTAGCAAGATTAAATCCAGTATCGCACCATATTTTAAGATCCGAACAATCTTTTATAAAGCGTAGTATATTAAGGGCATAATTACGCCGGCTAACCTCAAAAACAAGCTAATTAAAATATTACGAATACGAATACAAAAAGAAATATTCGAATAATTTTATACCGCGTATAAAAACGTTTAGTTTTTTATGCAAAAAAAGGATAATGAATTATAATTAATTAATTCTGCGATAAAATTAAACGTTATTACTTTACGAAACGCCTTTATGCTAAAAAGCTACGACGAATTTTCCGCAGACTTTGCCATATGTTTTTTAGTTACTTTGGTGGATTTCTTTTTAAGCTATGATCAGGTTATATTAACCTCGGTTAGCAAAAATCTAACCATTTTCGCGATATCTTTAAAACTGCTTAAATATACCAGTATGCTTATAACGTTTACTAACTTTATAGCTTGCTTTTGCCGTATGGTCGGAAGGATTTTAAACGATTTAATATCTAACATAACTCGCCTATTTATCGACAACGTTAAAATTAAAAGCCTAAGGACAAAATATGATAACGAAAAGATTTTTCTAGGGATTCGACGATTTGTTTATAAGCACATCGTTAACATTAACAAAACATTATTTAATTATAAACTTATTGGTATTTTGATTAATATTAAAAGGTTTTAATGATATTAGGAAACTACGGTTATAATCGGATTTCTTTGTAAAATAAATGGTTGCCGTTTAAATATAGCTAAAGTGGAAAAGATTTTAGAAATTTAGCTATATAGGAACGTTTCGGAGGTTAAAGCTTTTTTAAGTATTATGATTTATTATCGGACTTTGTTACGTATTTTGTTATAAAGGTCGAACCTTTTATAAGATTATTCCGGAAAAATTAACCTTTCGTTTAAGGTTTTAATTAAAATAAAGCTATAAAAAACATTAAGAAAGTAATTACGATAACCCCGATCCTAATTACCTTAAATTATAGCCTTATACCAGGAAAAATCATTATAAGAATAAAGGTAAGTAAACGAGGCTTTAAAGGTATTTTCGGATAAATAATTAATAAAATCGAACATCTTGCGTACTTCGAAAATGGTACTTAGAAAAGCGCCGAATTAAATTATGATGCTAGAAAGCTGGAATATCGAAACGTTTTTAAGATTTTAAGAAAATTCCGAAACTATATTTATAAAATCCGATTTATATTAAAAACCGACGTTAAAGTATTAATTACCCAAATTAATAATTCGATAAGTTCTTTACCTGAAGCGCTTTTTACCCGTTAGGTTGCATAAACAAAAATGTTCGATTTCGAGATTAAGTATATTTTTAGTAAAAAAAACACAGCCGCCGACGGATTATCGAGAAAGCTACTTAAAGCCTTTAATACGCTTGACGATTAATAAAAAAGAAAAGTCGATAACTTTATTAATATCCAGCTAAACTTTATTCGGCTTAATCTTATTTTAACTGGTATAGCTATGACATTTATTACGACCGGTTAAAAATAAAAACCTTTTATTAGAAATTAGTTTAAGGAATTATAAAAGTACGCGAAATTCCTAACGACATTAAATCTTTTTAATCGATTACAAAACGTTCCGAAAAGAAAAACGGTTTTTAAAGCCGAGGCTTTAAATTATTTTATTTAAAACGGAATTCTTTGGCGTAAGGTAAATAAGCAATACGGTATCCGTAAGGTAATTAATAATTAGCAAAAGTAATACGCGGTAATTAGGTAATATCATAAGAATTATAGCCATAAAAAATAAGATTCGACCTATCGGCGCATAACAGCTTTTTATTATTAGCGCGGAATATATGAATAAATTCGAAAAGCGGTATTTGCGTATCCGAAATGCCAGAAAGCCGTTAATTAGCGCTTCGAAAAAAAACCACAGCTTTTTTTAACTTATTAATATAATTATTATCTAGGTAATTAATATGCAATTTATGCCCAGTAATAACGGTTATAAAGTTATTATTAAGATTAAATGCAAATTGTCCGGTTCCCTGGAAGTTAAAGCTTTACGTTCAGTTATATCGGTTACGATTAAAAATTTCTTAAACGAGCATATTTTTTATAAACATAATATTCCGATTAAAATTAAGATAAACGGAAGCTTTAAAAATAAAAGCGAAATTATTAAAGCTTATAATGCTTTTAGAATTTAAAAAAAGGTTAAAGCTACGTATGTTACCTAGCGATAAGGTCTAATCGAAAAAAGATATATTCCGATTGTTAAAAATTTAATAAAAACAACGAATAGAATTAGCAAAAGATGGGTTAAGCTCCTGCCGAAAATGATCTTCGCCGATAACACAACCGTCAAAAGCTATGGTTTTAATCCTTACGAATTGCTATATGGTTAAAAAGCAATCCTACCGATCGAAATAATGTTACCAACTTAGCGCATTATAAATTAAGATCCTAATATTTTAAGGGAAAACTTAATTACATAAAAAGTTCAACTGGTAGAAGAAAAGGCCGAAAACATAACCAAAGCTACCAAAGTGATTAACAACTAAAAACGTAAGGTTACCAGATTTACAAACGAAAAAAACAAAAACAAAATAAAAAACAAACTTTTATAAATAAATAACCTGCTATATCTATACGATATATTAAGATATATTACTATATTTAGGAATATAAAATTAAAGTATTGCTAGACTGAACCGTAACTAATTAATAAAACTAATAATTAAGGTACTTATTACTTAAAGGAAATTAATGGAACGAAATTACAAAAAACCTTCTTTACTAATCAATCAAAGCAATTTGTAAAGAATAAAAAAGGATATTAAAAGCCGATCGACTTACATAAAGATAACTAAACGAAGCCATTATCCGATCAACTAGAAAATATTATGTTAAATTCTTTAAATATTACGGAAATTAAGCTACTTAAAGATTAGTAACCTAAAACCTTAAAGCTTATAAGAATTAATATTAAGGTACAAATACCTAATAGTCGATTAAGAGGTTACGCAATTATAAATAACAATAAAACATCCGAAACGAATCGATTAAACGACAAAAGAATTACCGCGATTAATTAAAAAAACCTAAAAATAAAGGGTTTCCCTTTGGTCTTTTAACACCTTTCTTATAAGTATCTTATATAACACCCATACTTTAAGATAATTATTTGATACCTCCAAATTTAAAAACCGGGATTTTTATTAAATATCGAAAATTAAAAATATATTCTTTAACTATTAAACGAAAGCAACCCTTATTAAATGCCTTAATAATTAAACAAACCTTTAGACGGATATCTTTTTTAACTTAAGGAAACCGTAAGTATTTAGCCTTAAAGTAATCGAACCGATTATCCCGAATGTATACTTATAATCCTTAATAAATCCGATATAATTACCGTAAAACTTTTTTAAAATCCGGGGATTAACTAACACCTAAAAAATAGGAACATACCATATTAATCAGGCTACTTAGAACCTTTGTATTATCGTTCGCATAATTTATATAAAACTAGGTTACGTATTTTAAATACTTAAATAAATAAGCTAATAATATACCGAAAGTCTTTGGATAACAAGTTTATAAACGAGCTTATAGGTTTACCCCGAATAATTTCGACGTATACAAAATATAACAAAGGCTTTTTTTCCTAATTAGCCAGTATAATGATAACATTAAATTAAATACCCGTTACGACCTAAAGGTTCTCCCCGATAATTCGCTACTTATGGTACCGACCTTTAGTAAGGTTACCGACAATATTAATTAACATGGCTCCGAACATTTATATCTGATTATTACCATTTTCTTAGGATAAATACCAGATAAAGATAATACGTACTTCGAGATGTTTTATTATTATACGTTCGATACGGCTATAATCATTTTAAAACTTGGCTATTACGTCCTTATTATCAAGCTGGATCTTAAAAAGTTAGGATAAACCTAAATTAAAAAATAGGCCGGGTAACCAATTAATAATCCGAGGTCCTATTAGAATTAATAAAGCTAAGAACGAAACTATGGTACGAGGTCGAAAACTAGCAGATATATAAGAAGTTAAGGATATTTACCTGCGATTAACTAATCGTTAATTAATGGTACGCCTAAATAAATCTGGCCCCGAAATTAATAATTCGATTAATAGCATAATATTCGATAGTAATAAATACGGTATCTTTAATAATAAATTATTTATAATAAATGTTTTAAAAGGTAAATAATTCTAGAAAGCCGTAATATTACGGTATTTATATTAAAAGGTAAAAGCCAAATTATAAATAAGTACTTAACGGTACATAAGATTTTAAGGTTTGCGAATATTATTAGGGTTATATAAAAGCTTAGTAACCCGATTAATAACCAAAGCCTTATCGATACGTTTATTTAAAAGTTTGGAAAACAATAACGAGTTCGAAATCATTAAATTTGTATAACGAATAACGGAGATCTTATCTAAATTACGAAAGTTCCGATTAATACGGGAAAGAATAGGTTAAACATTACCAGATTACCTATTACCTAAACCGGGTAACTTTTTAATAAACGATTCCTTTATTAAATTAATTAATTCGCCAGGATTTATTCTTTTACGAAAACCTAAGATATTAAGAAGATTTAACGATTAACGGGAACTTATAATAATATTATTAATTAAGTACTTTAAAAATGGATAAGTATCTATTAAAGTTTTATGTTATTTAGAAAATATAATTAAAAGAGAAAGGTTAATATAATAATAAGAAAAAAAAGATACATAGGTGCAAATAATTAATTAAAGTACGTAACGGCGACGACATATTCCCATATAACATTAAACGGAATTTTCTAGCATTTCCTCGCCGTATACCTTTTCTAATCAGAAAATTAATACATTAACTTTATTATACTTAATTAATTTTACATATAAGTTGTTATTAATTTTTAACGATTTCTTGCATTTATATAACTTTAACCTTAAAATTTCTAATACCTGCATATTTATATACTTAGATATATATATATATATATATTTACATAGTACGTATAATTCTTAGTTATCGTTTAAATCTTTAAGTTATAAATTATTATGATTCCCGTATTTTAATATCCTAATTAATTTATTCATAATTATTATATTATTATCTCAAAAGCGTATTAGCCAAAATAAGGATGGGAATTTTAAAAAGCTGAATACGTCGGATTCCGGAAAATTCGCCCAGATTGCCAACATACCAATATGGGAAAAAGATAACATGATGTAGCTATTCCGCAGGATGCATAATAATAGTTCCATTTTCTATCCTGTTTAACAAGTTACCCCGAAAGTCCGTTTTAATTAAACTACCTTTATTTATCCCTTTAATCAGAACGGGGAACGTCCGTGGAAAAATATCACTTTATCCCTTTATTAAACCAGTAGAAAATGAAATAATTTCGTAGCAGCTTTCTTATAGCAAATACTTATAATCTTGATAGACCGTACTTACTTACGTTCTTAATATATTACCGCCCTTATATAACTAATCGCCCTAAATTTACCTTAAAATATTTTGGCCGTTATTATTAAAGCCGGTAAAATAATTTTTAACGGCTAAATCCGATATATCCCTAATAAGGTTACGAAGTTAATTAAAATTATAAACTCAGAATATATTTGGTTTATTAACCATATCAAACTTTAAACTGGTAAAGGACTTAAAGGTTACTAGGTTAATATGCTATATATTTAATTAAAACGTTAAATGTTAGTATTTGATATTTACTTTACGGTTAACCGTATTTAATTGCTATTATAATTATACCGAAAACCCTGGATAAAGTTAAAACTTAATAATCCCCCTACCTTTATAAGGACCGTAAGGATACTTACCTAAGTTAAATACTATACTTATAGTTTATAAATAATTTATATATTTTATATTATTACCCTTAACCATTTAAAATAAAAAGATAAAAACCTAAACGAACCGATTAAATAAAACGAAATTATTATTAAATTTAAGATAACTAATATAATTAAAAGGTACCTAAATCTAAAACCAGATAATAATAATATTAAAAAACTTATAGGATTATGGCCTGGAAGATCCTTATTTCCATTATCAAAAAAGGAAGTCGACGATCCAAAAAAGGCCGATAATTTAAAGTTAAATTAATTAGCTTATTTTATGAAAGGTAAACAATTACGACCGATAGAGTAACCGACTAAAAAAATTAATAACCCGTTAACCAAAACATTAACTATCGAGTTTCTTACCTTCCAACCTTATATACCTACTAATTAGTCAGGACAAGTTTTTAAAGCATTTATGCTTCCTCCTTTTATTCCGCAAACTACCTAATCCCGTCCGTTTTTAAAAAAGTTACTATTTAAGCCGAAATATAGATTACGACCACCCCTTGGTAATTAAAAAGCTTAAGTAATAATAAAGGGTTAATATAATACACCGTACAAATGATTAGGAAATACATACCAAACTATGGGAGAACGACCCGAACTATATTTTCTATAAGGCTGGCCTGGTTGGCCTAAGTGCAAATATTCGATTGCGAAAAAAACAAAGCAGGATAAAGCTTAAAAGGATAAAAAGAGGGCTAAATAACGGGATAAGCTGGCGAAACGTGGAAGACGAAGTCCTAAGTTAAGAAAGATAAAGGATAAGTCGTATAAGCGTTAACTAGATTAATTAATGTATTTTATATATATTTCTTTACTTATAACGTTGGAAGTTAGTTACGTTGGCTTTATTTCTTAAAATAGATCGTGGACGATTTTATCTCGAAAAAGGAGGATTAAAATGGTGCAGGGTGCAGAGCCGGATACATAGGTTTGCCGATTAATTAGTTATTATCAGTTATGTATTTCTAGGAGTTCATTTTTCGCTGGGCGTAACCCCAGAAAGAGGAGATACTTATTATCGCTTTATACATAGATTCAACACCATACAATACAGTTTGCGTTGCCTTTATTATCTCTTAAACCGCGGGCTCAATCGTGACACTCTCGTCAATTATGCACTGATCAGGACCAAATCACCCCGTCCCAATTCAATATTAAAACCTTTTTTTATTTTGCCTTTTTTTATTAAATAGATATAAAGCGAACTTTACCTGGCCAGTTATTTAATCGATTAAGGGGTTATATTAATACAGCCATGGTTTTCCGAGTATCATATCGTAATTCTTTATCGGAACGATATCGAAATCTGCTATCTGGTTTCGTCCGTTAACGAAAATCTGAAGGTAATTAATTTTGCGGGTAATATTTCCGTTATCGGAGGTAAATACCTAACCTTTTGCGTTCTCGGCGATGTAAGGTTTTATCTTTTCCTTTTATGGTAATTAAAATTAGTTAATTATATCCGGCGTAATATAATTATTTCCTATTATTCCGTAATTCATAAATGCAGTAAATTAATATATTTTAATTCGTATTCGCAAGGTAATAACATTATTTTTAATTCCTATCGTCGCGTTTAAAGCCTTTTTAGAAAGTTCTTATTAACCTTTTTAGGTTCTACCATTTTACGGATTTTTTATAAGTAGCGCTTATTTTTTTAACTTATTTTTAACGCCTTAATGCGCTTTTAATTCTGCTAATTAAAAACCTGTAATTATTTTAATTATCCTTCCTGTTAGTGTAAAGTAACTTCGAATAAAAGGACTTATATCTGGAAATTTTCTTTGTTGATATATTTTAGTTCGGGGGCTTTTTATCCCTTTTGTCGTACGTGAAACTAAGCGTCGTATTATCTCATATTTTCGTTTTTCCTTTTTATTTCGTTTTTAATTTTTTATCGTTCATTCGGGTCTTCCGTAAAGGTTAAACGGAAGTTTAAATTATTAATTATTTTTAAAAATACTTTTTTAACAATTTGGTAAACCTATTTTTCTTTTATCTTATAATCGTACCTTCCGAAATCGCATATAAGACCTCCGTCGAAATAAGTCTTTCCTTCGGGCCAACTTATTACTACCGTAATAATGTTAATAATATTTTCTAAAATATATATCCTTAAATATCTGTATCATCGTTAATCCTTAAAATCCTTTCTTATCTAATTATAAAAGTCAATTCCTTAATTATACATTCTCGGAAGTCGTTTTTCGATATATCGTTATTCCTTCATATATTTAAGGTAATAAACGCGCTTGCACTAAATAGCATAAAGTTTCTCGTATTGGTCCGGCTCTCCTAATAATAGATCCTCATCCCAACCTTAGTACTCCTTAATCCATGCGTTTAATTTCAACTGTTTGTACCGCTATTGCCGTTTCTTCTAGGAACGGGAAAATAACCTATCCTTTATAAGCTCCTTTTATCCATCGTGTTCTTTCAGCCATTAAGCTACTGTAAGTCCTGTAATAGAGGCTCACTAGTCCTGGGTAATTACTTTTTTTGCCTTTTATAATCCCTATTATACTTCCTTAAGACGGTTATAATTATCTTTAATCTTAATCATATTAATCAATCGATTGTTATCGCTTTAATTATTTCGGGGGGTTCCTTAAAGAACCGGTGTCCAGATATTTTATTACGGCTTCTTAAATATCTTATATTGGTAGACCTTATATCCCACTTTGTTACAGTTAAAACACTTAATAATACGAAGGTCGCGTTATTAAACTGCACCTAATTCTATAAGTCCTAATACCGTTTTATGAGATATTTTAATTCCTCGTAGCATGTTAGTATTAGGGGAGTACCTTAGCTTATTATTTTGCTGGTCCTTAAAATGTCGAGTCCTTCAGGTATACTGCTGGTCGTCGATTTTGGCTACCATAGCGATATAATCCACTAAATTTTCGGAACGTTTATTTTTAAATAATTCTTTTTATACTTCTTCCTTTCAGCTATTAAAAAATATAACCATTAATACCTTTTGTCCTTAATTAATCTTCGAAGCTAATTAAACGAAAGAACTACCGTATTTGGAAGCTAATCCCTTTTATTTTAAATCCTTAATTTTATTCTTAGCCTTAATCCTTTCGTTTATTACTTCGAATGCTTTTTTTTAACTTCTTTTCGAATTTTTCATAATCGTTATAAATAGTTGTAATTTCGGTAAACCTTTATTAAAGGGGGTTAATAACCTATTTGCGAAAGGTAAGCTCAAACCAGGTAGCCGCGTTTCCGATTAACTATCCCATAACGAATTAAATTCGAAAAGTAAATATTACAAATTTAATTAAGAAATATTCAAAATAAATACGGCATTCCGTAAGGAACTGTTATAGCTTAATAATAGTTCCGTCGAAAAGGGTAAGTTTAACAAGTTTTAAAACTTCCCCGGCTTTTTTGCGATAAGTTATCTAAGTAAGTTATGCCAGTTAAACTGGGTGATTCGGTTAATCGGGTTATTTTATGTTTACTTATTTTTTAATTTAAATTTTTAGATTTTTAATTAATTACGGGTTTCCTTAAAGGTATTAATAAGCTTGGTTTTGTCGTTAATAAGTTATATAACGGTATTAATTAACTAGTCGAATCGACGTAAAGCTTCCTCTTAGGAAAAACTGGGTCGAATATCCTTATTATAGGAATCCATGGTATTATCTTTAGGGATTTAAAAAGTTCTCTTAAAAACGGGCTGTTTGCTGGACGACATAATATTAAGGATATTACTTAAAGTCTGATAATATTACTAAACAAAAACTGGTAACGTATAACGGGTAAAGGGTTTAACTAATTATTAAACCTAGTCGCACGGTTTATATTAGCAATAATTACCCTTCCTTTTATATTTCATCCGTACGTTTAAAGCTGTTAATGCTTAAGCGTGCATCATATTCAATTTTCTAATTCTTGGCGTTCTTGGCGACTTCGCCATTAGCTAAGCCAAAAACACCAAGGCTAAAATCTCGTAATCGCTGGCAACTACCAGCAATCGACGAAGATAAAAGCCCCTACTATACCACAGCAACTAATTAAGGTTCCTAACGATATGGTTTAATATATTTAACGGCCTAAGCTACTTACCCCTTCAAACTTTACACAGTTATAGCGGAACAAAAAAAAACCTGCTAATATCCAGGCTCCTCCGGTAATAAACCTTACCAACGAAAAGGCCGCCAACCGACCTTAACTCGATATTACGACTTTAACTGTTACCTCCTAACTCGACGAAATAAAACGACAAATTTAAGTTAAGAAATAAGTTATTAAAAACCTAGCTAAATACCTGGATTCGTTCGTTAAATATTATAAAGGTAATTAGCAGACGGATTATAAAGCAAAAGCAAAATTTCTTATCGAAATGCTCGTTAACTACCTTAATACGGCAGTTTTTTTAACCTTTAACGGGACGCTTTACACCCCTATACGGCTATTAAGCTCGTAACCAACCAGTTCGGAAACGAAAGATAAGTAAATCTCCTAAGTTAATATAACCAAATCCGGGCATAGCTCTAACCTAAGTAACGGTACAAAAATCGCCAAATCGACCACCAAAACCAGCTTTACCGTATTCTGGTTTTTTAATAAAGAGGATAACAAAATCCTAATCCGTTTAAGCGAAAAGCGGCGGGCCCATAAAAAGCAACCCTTTACGCTAAAAACTGTTATATATAAGGAATTCGAAAACTTAGGGCTACAGCTGCCAGATATCCCGAATATTACGGCCATGAATACGGGCTAATTTATCAAATTAACTACCAAACAAGTCCGGGATATACTCCTTAAACCGGACGTAAAATAACACTTAAGCAAAATTATAAACGCCGATAATATTTAAATGCCAGAATAATAGCATATCTATACGGTACCGAACGTACCGCATATTTTTCCGGGTTATATTAACCCGGGACGCGTTATTAAGGCGTAAAACATTATTTATAATAAGGTTTACGTATAAACTAAATATCCGCTTATTAGCTGCAAGTCGTTAAGATACGGACCCGATCTTGTAATTAGCTGCGGAATTTAAATAATCTTTTTTTTAACCTTAATTAAATTTTTATATTTTTTAATACTAACGGGCAATCCAGATTAATAATAAAAACCCGGTAACCGAATTATATAACCCAGGAAATTAAGGGTATTATATTAAAGGACGGTATTAACGGGTTACGCGGTATAATAACTGCGGAAATAAGCTGGACCAATATCCGGAAGGCGAATATAACCGGCCTTCTAAATACGCAAATTATTAGGATCCTTTCTAGGTAGGATTCGAAAATTACGCGGCCGCTCCTAAGCGAATTAAGGGATACCTGGTACGGCCAACGAAAAACAAACTAAAGAACGTCCGGAAGCTAGAAGCCAAAAGATATAAGGAGGAAAATATTATACCAGAACAGGGACAGGCCACGGAAAACGGGGAACCGCCTCAACTTATAGCAAAACAGCCCGATAAACCGTAACCGAGCCAGGCAGCTAGTGTCAGCTAGCTGGGGGGTGCGTAGCGCACCCCATATACGGAAAGGTCACCTACTGATCGGCCCATATATGTTCCGGAGCTAAGCTACTTAAAGTTGTATAAGTGCAACAGCACCTGCAACTGACCTAATACAACAACATAACTAATGTCCCTTATATCTAATAATTAAGAGTTTTATTTCGCTTAAAGAGCATATATATGAATTGATCAGCTATTGCTAAGATAATATAGGCCATCTATTAATGGTAATTATCCATATACTTCAAATAGTAATAATAACGACCGTACCGTCGACGTCCGTGATTATCTATTATAAACCTAAGGATCATGATCGCTTTAAAGGCGAATTCCAATCTAAAACGTACGCGTTTAATATTTGGCGTTATATTAACTTTAATTAAGATAATTTATGGCCTATCGAACCTAAAAAGCCCGATATAACCACTTACCCAAAAAAACTACTCAGTTAAATAACGACGGGATTAACCAGTTTATTTTCCAAAAAAACCATACAAGTCGAAAAGGTCGATTTAACGGGCTATCCGATAAACACCTTTAAAATTATTACCGAAAGCAAATAAGTTTATACTTAAAACTTCGCGATACATACTTACGAAAATCGGAAATATAAAACCTTTTACAAAAAGATTAACGACCTTACGAAATAAATCTTGAAATCTATATTTCCAGCAATTAAAAAAAATAAGTCTTCCTTTAGGGAATAACTTATAAAAGTAATACGTTAAACTAGTTAAATCCGGTAAAATATACGATACCAAATTATTAATTAATACCTAACGAGAGTACCGTAATAAATTAAAGTAAGTTTCGAAGTTAACAAAAAGGTTAAACGAATAAATTATAAAATAATAAAATATTATAACCTAAAAATAGCGATATAATATCCCAAAAACGAAAATAACGATCGTATAAATAAATGACCTATATATAATATTAGCTTTTATTATTAGGACATAGACGATAACCTTTTAAAGAATAAAAAAAGCTAAAATCGAAAATAAAACGATTACTTATTAAAAAATAGCGGTTAACTTTTTAGATTACTGGAATATAACCTAGGTACCGTTTATATCGCGAAATATAAGAATAACGTTTTTAACGTTTTATGGAGCTTTTATAAATCCGTTTAATTAAGACGATCCTAATCAAGAAGAACTTAAAAATACTAATCTTCGACCACGAGGAAGAACCTTAGGACGTTGGTCGAAACAAGATAGTCGTAAAGGTTTATATTTGGACCGAAATACCAGCAAACAAAAACGCGAAAAGTTAAACGTTTAAAGCATACGTTATAAAGCTTATTTAAGCTTTTATTATAAATTATCTTCATATTTTTGTACATTCCTTAATAAAGTATTAACTAGCTTCCGCTTTAATAACGAAATAATAAAGCTAATTTATTAACAACTTAATTCTGATTAATCCTTAAAGGAGAAAATTAATTGTTTATTAAAAAGTATAAAAAGGTTAATTATAAAAACGAATTAACTCTTAAAAGGAATAAAACGAATTCTGGCGTACTTTCCGATAATTAATTAACGCGACGTTATAAATATTTTGTTTTACCCTTTAAGAAATTTGTCCATTCTGAACTTAAGGTTTACGATATATATTTTTAATCTTATTAGTAAATTCCTAAATTATAGGATAACGACGTAAGGTAACGGAATATACGTAAAAAACAGCTTTATCCTAATTAAAGATTACGAAAAAGTAGATATATTACTTTAAAGCCTTAAGGGCCTAAAAGCGTTACGCCTATATAGTGTAACTTATTGCGAAAATTTCGTATGTAATTTAATATCTCTCCGACAGTTCCGGAAAAAAGGTTATTAATAGGATAACCGGAAAGCTAATAATTTTATTTAAAATAAATATAATTAAATAATTATTACGGTAATAAATAAATTTAACTAGTTTATTATCGAAAATATTAACGTAATAGTTACCCATATAATCCTTAAAACTTACAAACGAAATATTAATTCGTAAATAACGAAATCGTTACGAATCGGTAACGATATTATATAACACCTTCGATTAAGTTATTTAAAGCTTAAAGTAATCGCCTAATTATATTTCTATATTTAAAGAATCCAATTAAAGGGTTTTATAATAGTAGAATATTAAATATATAACAAAGCGAAAGCAAAGAAATAAATATATTGCAAGCCTTAAAAAAGGCATCCCGATTAAGATAAAAAATCGCCATTAATTTTACTAACTTCGAAAAAAACCTTAAAAAATATAAATACGTTATATTCGCTACCGATAAATATTTAGGCTTTATTTAAGATATTTACCTAAAAACTAAAAGCAAGATATATTAATTATAACGTTTTAATACCTTTTAAAAGTTTTAAAAAATTAAAATAAAGTTTTCTTATAGGTAATGGAATACAATAACGAAATCTTAAAGAATTATTAACTTCAAAATATGCTTTAATTGCCTCCTTTTAATATTAAACTTAAGCTTTTAACATTATATACCTAGGACTAAAACGGAGGTACAAAACTCTTAAGGGATATAATTAAGTAAAAAGTAATTACGATATAAAATGGCATTAAATTACCTACGTTTCTAATCGTATACATTTTTAAAATAGCAATTTATTTATATAACCGTATCTTTAAATACGTTTTTTTTTAATAAATCCTATATAAAGTTTATTATATTTATTTGGCGTACAGAAACGGCGTTATAATACTTAATCAAAAACCTTAACAAACTTACCTTTAAGCTTATAACTATATGGTTTACGTTATAACAATTACCGCTATAAAAAAAATAAAAACTTTAAAAATTAAATCTTAAGGCCTAAATTAACTTCCTCGTCGGTTATCGATTTACGAATATCTACGAAATCTAGAACTTATTACTTAATAAGGCTATTACTATTCGAAACGTCTAATTTAACAAAAAGGCTACCTTTTTAAGCGATATTAAAAACTCAAAAAATAACCTTTTATACGTTACGGAAAACGAGGTACAAATATTATTACAACAAATAAAAATACCTAATCAGGCTAATAACCACCTAATGCATATACAAAAAAAAATAAAAACCTAAACGGAATAGTTTAATTACCGGTTAAATAAAAAGGATAGCTTTAAAATAGCATAAACGCTAAAAACGTACGGAATAAGAAAAAAACAAACCTACTCGTATAAAACTAATTACCCCTATACAACCGGTATGTTCGAATTATTTCCATCCCTTGGATTATTACCGTTACCAACGTTTACTTTATTAATTGCTACGATTATTACGCCGACGGAAAAAATAAAAGTAACCTCAAGCTTTTATTACGCTATTTAACCTAAAGTAACGATAAAAAACGAAGGTACCTTACAGGTTAAAAACGTAAGCTTTCCGTATATTCCGTACCGAAATAATATTATTCAAAACGATTACAGAATATAAAAAGCCGCCTTTAATATAAAACGGTTAACCCATTTCATAAAACCGATCGGTAACCGTCCAGTACGTTGCGGAAGTTTAAAGAAAGTAATTACCCGAAATACGTATTACCTTAATCGGAAAGATTTTAATACACCAAAATTAAAGGCGTTATTAAAATCGTAAGGCCAAGTACATAGGCGAAACTTGCCGCTACTACCGTAAGGCCATAAAAAGCTAAATATATACCCGTTAAAGGAAATATTTCTTAAAGCCGAAAAAGCTTACTTGCAAAATCATAAAAAAATACGTTCTTAAGAAGCCGTTAATTAATCTTTAATTAAAAATAAACAGGTTTTAAGATATATATAAATATACGTTTACAAGTTTAATAAACATAATTAGCTTTAAAAATATAAAGCCTATTTCGTTATACGGAGTAATTAATAATTTAAAAGCGTTTATGAAAATATATACGTATTTACGTTAATTAAAAAGTTATTTTGAACTTTAATCGTTATTACGGCTAAATTTAACCTAAAGCTTAAGTAATATAACGTTATAAACGCCTTCGTTAACGTAAACCTACCTTATAAAATATATATAAAAACGCTTTTAAAATACTTATAACGTAAAGAAATATTTTTAATTAGGAAAGCATTATATAAATTAAGGTAATCGTCTTTATTATGATAAAAAGACTTTATTAAAACGTTAAAAAAAATTAAACCTTAACCCCGTTATTTATAAACCTTATTATTTCTTTCGTTAAAGGGTACGTATCTTTTTTTTCGTAAATAACATTATTACGGCATACCGCAAAAAAGGTTAAAACCTTATTAATTAGTTTATTTAACAAATCCGGAAACGGTATATCTTTATAAAAAGTAAGAACTTATAATAATTTTTCGGAATCGAAAGAATTAAAGATAAACTTAACAAAAAGAATTAATTATCTTAATCCGATTTTATAAATAAGCTAGTTAACTTTATTTTTAAAAAAGTTTTAAATAACTTTTTAAAAACGTTAATAATTAACGTTAAATTATTACCGAATCCTGATTTAACTTATCCAGGTTTAATTAATAAATATTAAAAAGAAATCGGTTTTATTTTATACGTTACAGTTAATATTCGACTAAATATATTTTCTACGATATCCCGATTTATACGATTTAACTTAAATTTTAATAACGTATATTATAAAATTACTAATTAAATTATATTATACTTAATAGGAACTAAAACGTTAACGTTATAATTCGGTAATAAGGATTCGTTAAATACTTAAAACCATGTTTTTTTCGTAAATAATACGGTTAATTAAAAAAAGCTTTTAAACTTACGTTATAAAGTTAGTCGGAAAAATAATAAAATAACGAACAAATAAACAAAATATAATAACTATTTTTGTAACCGAAATAAAGTTAATATTTTTTACGTAAGTTATTAAAAAAAGCTTATTTACTTTTTAATTAATTAAAAAATTAAGAATTAACTTAAATACAAAACCGTTTAATATATAATACGATAATTAATAAACGATATAATTAATTAATGCCGACGTCGCCGTTTTATAAATAAAGTTACAATACGTAAATATACATAATTATTAATTACAAAAGATAATAAAAAAGGATTTAATTAAAATAGATTATACGTTTATAGGCGATATATTAACGGATGGATTAATTAAAGCCTTGTTATGAAAAGCCTTTAGGTATTTCAAAAAATAATTAGGATTAATAAATATTACCGAAACCCTAAATTAACGAAGGAAAGCTTTAAAGGTTATTTTAAACGAGAAATTAGCTGATCAGGAGGATTCAATCGCCGGAGGAGAGGTAGAATGGATGGTTGTAACTTTAGGGAACGATAAAATGCGGTAATTAACGCCGTGAATACTTTAAGGCGTTAAAGAGGTGTGTCAGCTAGCTGGGGGGTGCGTAGCGCACCCCATATACGGAAAGGTCACCTACTGATCGGCCCATATGTGTTCCGGAGCTAAGCTACTTAAAGTTGTATGAGTGCAACAGTACCTGCAACTGACCTAATACAACAACACAACTGATGTCCCCTATATCTAACAGCTAGTGGTAGAAAAAGAACCTATAACGGAACGACCTTTACAGAGTCCAAGTTTATTTATATATCTTTAAAAACGTATAATTCCGGATTAAAGCCGATTACGGCGTTAAAATTAACAAATACCGAAAATAACTGTAACGTTAAAATATTTATCGAAATAACAATAAAAAATCGTTTACCCCGCCTTAAAGTACGAAATACCGTAATAACGTATAATAACTAACGTAGCTTGCGTTAACGCCTAGCTATAAAAGCTAAAATAACGAATACCTAAACCACCCCTTCCATATAATAACGGAAGATAAACAGGAATAAAAGCATTAACGGCGCCGTACGGATAAAAGCGAACTATCGAAATTACGTAATCTGGACGTAATTTAATATAATATTCATAATACCTTAATATTATATACTATCCTATTAAAATTATATTAAGTTTAAAATATAAATATAATTTAAGTTTAAAAGCCTTCAGTAAAAAAAGATACGAAAATATAAAATTATCCGGGATTTAATTTTTACGTATTAATAAATAACTAAACGAACGAAAAAAAAGGCTCCGAATTATAACCTATGTTAAGAAAAGACGTTACTTAACGGTATAATAACGACAACTAATTTATTTTCGAAACTTACTATAATTAAACGTTAATAAATACCTTATGCTTAATACGTACCGAAAATCCTATACGGACGTAACGATTAATTACGTTACCAGCTTAGTACTGTCAGATAATTACTTAATAAAAAGTAATTAAAATATATAACATCCGTATTTCGAACTAAAGGTTAAAAGAAAAAGTAAAAATAAAAATATCGTATAATAACTTGTTACCAGCGGGATGGTTTATATAAATATACCCGATAAGCTTACGCATAAAACGGGGTACGTATTGGACCTTATTTTTTTTAATATTTTTTTTGCGGAGACCTTCGTATATAACGACTTTAATTCTGGGTCGGATCACTTTATGCTTTTAATAATTATCCCGGATAAAAATAAAAAGGAATAAAAATAATACCGATTACGGATATCGAAGTCGAATTTAAATAGGTTTACGGACTTAATGGTAATGGATGCAACTTTTTTACCGGAAACGGGCCCGGTAGCCTTACCGGAAAAACTGGATTCCCGGATAAAAATTATCATTTCGGTTTTTCAACTAGCGATAAAGGTAATAGATAAACCGGTAATAAATCGAAAATACCGGGCGCTATAATGGACGTAGGATTGCCAAAACGTTTACCGTATTTATAAGGACTTAGAAATATATAAATAACGTACGAACTAAGGTGACCCGGATTAAAGTAATACGAACGAATATCGGTTATTCTTATCGGTTATCCGTAAGATCAAAAGAAATTATTAGCGGAAAGTTATTAAGACGGCTTTTATGGACGATAAACTTTATAAAATTATTAGCTAATATAAACTTAAATCCAGGTTAAAATCTTTACCGTTACGGGTTAAAAATAAGGTAATAAAAAATACGTTTAATAAAGTTAAGGTTTTACGTACGGAAATCCTGGAACGATTTTTAATAAACGACGACCTAAATGACGACTTTTTGAAAAATATAAATTAACGGAACGCTTAATTACCTTGGGATATTACGATAATACTTAAGGAAGCCGAAACTTATATTATAAGAGTATCGAATACCTTATCCGGGATAAATAGCGTTACGGTTAGGCTTTTAAAAGCTAGCTAGAAGTCGATTAAGTAATACGTTAAAAACGTTTTTAAAAATGCGCTACGATTTGCATACTTCCCGGCCGCCTGGCGGAACGCCGAGGTATCGATAATACCTAAAGGAAGGGAAAGAAATAAGAAGTCGCCGAAATTTTAGCGGTTTATAGCCTTATTTTCCTACTTTAGCGAAGGGTTAAAAAGGGTGATAACAAAACGGCTAACATAAATTATTTTAACGAATAATATCTTTAGCCCATAATACGGTAAAGCGTTACTTAAATAATTAACGATAAATTTAGTAACGTTCTTTATATACGATACGGAATAGGCATTCGTAATCAAACGAAAGATCTTTATGGTTACGATAAACGTTTAAGAAACGTTAGATGCCTTATTACAAAAATGCTTACTGGAAAGAATAAGACGTTAAGGTTGGCCGCTGCCAGTACGTTGTTTTCCGGAGTCCTTTTTATCGGATAAGAAAGTCCGGGTACGGCTCGAATCTAAAACGACGGGTTATAGCCGGGTTCGATGCGGCACATTTTAAGGTTCCTTACTTTTCCCAGTATTATACATATTATACCTCGTAAAGCTCTTAAAATAAAACCGGACCTTAATATTCGGTTATGTAAACGATTTATGTTTATATAAAACGTTTAAAACATTTAATAAAACCCCATAATTTTTAACTCGGGACGTATTATAAATATTATAATAAGGTAAAAAAAACCGGGTTTATTTCGCTTTAAAAAAGTACAAATTATTATATATTACCAGAATGCGAGAGGAATACGATCCATTGGTGGTAATCGACGATAACTTCATAATTTACCCGGTAAAAAAACCGGAGGATAATAACAAAACGTTAACATTTAGGTAGTTTGGGATATAATTTAACAGAAAGTTAATATTTCAGCGATACGTTTTAAAAAGAATAAGTAAAATAATGCAGCTTGCCCAGCATATACGGCACCTGGCAAATACGAAATACGGACCCCCGGCATCTGGATTACGAAAAGCTGTAATTACGTATATTATTTTTACGGTATTATACAGCGCGGAAGCGTAGTACAAAAAACGTATTAAGTAGGTAGGAAAAAATAAGGTTAACGTTAAGGTAGGTTGGTATATAGGAAGGGTTTAACGGGCTTTTACCCTAGTTACCAAAGCTACCCTGCTAATATGGAGAATAACATTTACGGACGTTTTATATCGCGATTCGGGATTGCCGACGGTATAGATAGCCCTAATCTTCATATTATGGAAATTTGCGTATAGGTTGCGAACTGTCGATAAAGAGCACCTTTTAACTTAAAAACCCGAATTAATTAAATTTATTAAAGAACGTAAAGTAAAAGGTTTACAAAATTCTAAAACTAAAGTATAGGTAACAGTAAGGATATTACTACCCATATAACGATTTATCCTAATCTCTTTCAGGTACTTACTTAGTTCGAAAAAGGACTTTATATAAGGACTTACCAAAAAAAAAAGCTGCCGCAGCTTTCGAGGCCTGGTATGCGGCTCTGCCACCGAAGGACGTTATCGTTTTTTCGGACGGTTCGCAAAATAAAACGGAAATCGGTTACGGCTTTGCGGTTTACTAAAATAAGCGACTTCTCGGTATAAGATGCGGACGTTTAAACCTTTACTTTATTATTTTCGATACGGAAGTAATAAAAGTTTAAAAAGGATTAAAGTACGTTATTACAGAATTACCGAAGATTAACCGGAAGTTAATATAGGTTTACTTACATAATACGGAAACGATTTAAGAGATTAAGGCGAATATTATTATATCCTTTTAATAAGTATACTTAAAACTTTACGTAACGGTGGATACGTATAACGTCGGGGTACGCTAAAGTCCAGGATATTACGGCGTAAAAAAGACGAACTGGCGGATAAGTTAGCGAAAATAGGCTTAAAAGTAAAAAAAAACGTTAATAATAATTGCATAATTATAATTTACGAAATTAAATCTAAAGCAAAATTACGAAATAAAGCGTAACGAAAAACGTGGTAAAAAGTAGCTTTTATTAAATTTTTATAACGTTATAAAGCTTAAAAACTGAAATATTATTTACGTTCTCCTAACGAATTGGAACATTTAACGAAGCCGGCCTTTTACTATTACCTGGCGTTACGTACGGGGCATAGAAACTTCGCCTGGTATTACCGGAAATTCAAGTACGATAACGCCGAACTATACCATACTTGCAGTAAGCTTAAAGTACTCGAATATTTAGTTTACTGTAAAAAGGCGAACGCTGTCATGTCCTAGCTAGCCCCAAGAGGGGGAAGGGGACATATAGCTAACGGCGCCCTAGGTGCTCCAAGGGAACTTGGAGTATTGCTGACCTTTTGGCGCAGTGGTTCACAGGGCAGCCGCCGTGACAAACGCCTTTTTCGAAAATTAGCTATTAAAGCCGAAAACGCGTCCATAAGGACCTCGGGATAAGGTTCGCTATTTAAAGAAGCTTATAAATAACCTAATTACTTTTAGGGATTATATCGGAGTTACGGGGTTTTACGGGGATATTTGTACGCAAAAGGACCGGAGCGGGGTTATATTAAAGCCGTTGCCGTTACCGGATATCGCTCCAGACGGAGCGATTATCCTATAGCGGCAAAGGTTACCTAAGGCCCTCGCGATTTTCTTTAAATTAGATATAAGAAATTCGGCGAGTATTTTTAGGCGTTTTTAGGGGAGTTAAAAGGGGCGGGGAAAAGGGATGATTTACATTTACTAAGGCGCCTAGGCGCGTAATATATGGCAGATAGCCAACTGACATACCCAGTTATCACAATTATAATTTGGGCTCTGGCCCTCGAAAACTTCCGTTAAGGGAAAGGGGAAAACGCTAGGCACTGCCCTCGCACGGAGGAGGGAGGATACAGCTTGATACGTTGGAAACGGCGACGCGTCTACAGACAAGAACTGCTAAATAGGTTTACATTTGTATATAAGTTAATTAGAGATAGCTTCACCTAGCTTAGCACGCCCTATATGCCCTAAGGGAGGCTCTGGGACAGCCGCTATGCGGCCTAACCCCCCGGCGTTAAATACTACAAAAAAGAATATTAGCAATAATATCGTAAGAAACTAAATAATAAGATAAACAATAATTACGTCTAGTAATAGCAAATTGTTAAGGGTAATCTGAGTAACCAAGTTATATTACCAGCTGGTAGTTTATCTGGACTACGAAAAATAACGAAAGTATATATCCTTTTCTTAATTTCTGATAATCCCGTTTAATCCTCTTTAATTATTATCCTTCCTATAATCGATAGTAATCCCAGCCCCTTGGGTCACTCCTGATCGCTGGATGCACCGTAATCAATAGTCACGTGACCAAGTTCTCTTATCGAAACTTGTTTTTGTAGTCTCCGACCGTTTTGAAGAGGCCAAGCCTTGCTGGGCCATAACATAATGGTAATAAAAGATTTTTATATTAATATCGTTTCGAAAATTTTATTAAAAAAAGCCGGGATTTGGTATTACGATTTGGATTGTTTTTTAAAAAGAGAGAGATTAATAAAAGCGTTATTTCTACGAAATATGTTTAAATATAAAGTTTAGCTTTTTTTTTTAAATACAAGCCGTTTCTTTTTATTTAAATATCTTGTTAATAATTCAGGGAAATCCGGTAAGTATTTTAATACTTTCGACGATTAATAAAAAAAGATTATAAAGGTAATTAAAGGATTTTTTACGTTTTCGTGAAAGAATAAAAAAGCTTTGGTATTTTAAGTTTAAGCATTTAAAATATAAAGCGTTAAAAGCGTTCGTTGAAAATGTTAGGAACGTTATTATCGAAGGGGCGAAACGTTTAGAATGTAAAACCCGTATTCGTATATATACCTTTAAAATAATGTTAAAACGTTTCTCTAAAGGCCGAATTTTTAAATCCTTTTAGCGTATTATATAGATTTATTTCGATTATTTTATAAGGTTCGATAATTTTAAGTAGCTTTTAATAGTTAAAAACGAATGTAATAAAAAGCTTTTCGCTTTTTTAATAATCGATTATTTCAAAGATATAACGTTCCATTATGTTCAGGATTTCGAATATTAGGTACGTAAGTAATATAAGTTCCTTATTTGTAAAATTAAGCAGGATAATAATCTTAAAACGATCGTAATAGACGGATTTACGAATTATTAAGTATAATATATCGAAGAAAAAATCGAACTTAAAATAGTTCTTTTATATATTAAAGAATTTATAAGGGGGAAAGAGCGAATAGGTTAAAAGCTAATTAATAAAAGTTTTCGAATAATGTTAAAAACGAACCTTTTTATGGATTTTTGGTTTAAAGTTATACAAATTATAATATAGTTATATAAATAAACCCGAATTACGTATATAATTTGTTATTATTTAACAAAATATTTGTACGTTAATTTAGGTAGTATTTTCGTTAATATAATCCCGTTATTATAAACGCGATTACCGTAAACTTTAAACTTAATTAGTCCGGGATTTTCGCATATGGCATACGAGCGTATCCGTTAATAAAAGATCGAAAAGGTAAAAAAGAAAGGCGAATATTTAAAGTAAAACTGAAAGCTTATAACAGTTATTTAGTAAGATATCGAATTTTTAATATTTACCAAATATAGGTACCTAAGTTTCGTACCGTTATTATTACGCGTAACGTTAATCTTAACGAAAATACTTTTTATCAATTAAAAATGAAAATAAAAACATTTATTTTAATTATAAGCTGAAAGTTCGTAAAAGATTTTTAATTTTCTAAAAAACCCCCTTAAGAAAGTTTTGTTTTTAATATAATTAATACGTAAAATGGGTTTTATAATAATTTTAGCAGGTTAAAGGCCGTAAAAAGCGTTATTTCCAAGTTTGAAAATTTAATAGGTAATTAATTAAAAAGTTAAAATTCGAAAGTAAGGGATTTATGGGTAAAGCTAAAATTAATCATTAATTTTTAATTTTTTAAGAATATTTTTGATCCAGAAAGTAAGGTTTAGGAAAATGTTTAAGAAAGCAAGCTTTAACTGCTAGTTAAAAGTATTAAACCTGCGGAACTTCCGTAGGCTGTTTATAATGAAGATGGTATAAAAAAGCTTTACAGGAAATGCATTTAACGGAACTTATAAATAAATTAACTTATTCGCCTTTCTCTGGAATTAAGTTCGGGATTTTAATAAATAAGAAAACAACCGGTAATTAGAAAAGCTTTTCCCTTCGTATTTATAAATCTTTTTAAAAATATAAAGGAAAGTAACTATAAGCATTTATTTATAAAAGATAAAGAAGTTACGGAAGCGGGAAAACCTTAATAATATCGTAAACGGTAACTTTTTTTCGGTAAACGTTACCGTGATTTTTAGAAGCAGTAAAATATGCATAGCTTTAAATCGAAATTAAAGAAATGTTATTCATTTATTTCTGTTATTATAATATATAATAAAATAAAAACATAAAGAATTATATAGCTTTTATATAAAAATTACAATAAGGGCGTTATGAAAATAAGTTAAATAACTAAGCGTCGTATTAAGTAAACTTAAGATTTATAAGGATTAACTAAAGTTTAATCTACCAAAATATTAAAAGAATTGCGAAAAGTATATTTTAAGCGACGCCTTTAAAAAGGACGTTAGGAAAAGAATTAAGGCGTTTATAAAACGTATGATATAAAAAGAAATATTAGTTACATAAGCTAAATCTAAGTTAATCCCCTTAAAATAAGTATTTATATATAAGTTTGATAAAAATAACTAGCTAAAACGTTATAAATTACGTATTTATATACGTAACCAGTTTTAAAAAGCCGCTTTAAGTATTAATACGTACGTTGTTACGTTCGTAACTAGGTTTTTTAAAACCGTTATAGTTATAACTATTAAATAAGACCTTGATGCTTATTAATATAACGTAATAATAATCTTTTTAAATGTTTTCCGTAAGGGACGATTTATTATGATTTACATTTTCCCGAAAGGTTTTAAGAAAAGCGGTATATATACAAAATTCGAAAAAGTTTTATATAGGTTTAAAGACTCGCCTTTATTATGATATCGGGAATTTTCCGTTACCTTATAAAAATTATAGCTTATTTTATAACGAATAGCGTACGGTCGTTTTTATATTTTCCATAAACGATTTGTTATTTTTTTTATGGAAAATATTAATCCGAAATTAATAAATTAATTTTTAAGTTAAAAGGAATGTATAAAGTTAAGGATTAAAACGAAATAAGCTAATTTTTAAATATTCGAGTAATCCGTAATAAATTAAAAGGGCAGATTATTTTAACTTATAATTCTTATATTAAAAAAATCGTAATTCGTTTTGCGTTAATAAATAACGTTTTTATACTACCGACTTTTCTAAAAATTAAAAACCTTATTTTTAATAATAAACCAATTTTTAAAAAATAAGTTAAGAGTTATTAAAAATGTATAAACTTAATTCTATATATTATAATAATGTTCCGTTTTAATGTAACCTTTATTATATCGTTATTATTAAAGTTTTTAAGTAACTTATTAATTAAAAATATTAAAGTTATTAATAAGGTAATCCGTTACTTATTTTATATACGGGTTTTTACGATCGTATACGGGGGTATACACGGGAAAACCTAGGTTTTTGTAAGGATATAGTAATAAGAGTAAGGTGGTAGTTGAATAATAGCAGACCATTCTAAGAAGCAGGTGTATTAGCAGACTTCTATCTGGGTTATATGTGTATTGTTCAGGCACAGGGTTTTGTACGTATCTGGTATGCATATGGGTCGGCAACTAGTCGCCGAAATTCTGCCGTATTTCCCTGTTTCCTTACATTATTCCCCTCCCCTTTAGCTGCTGGTCCCTAGCAGCTGCCGATAGCTATATATCCGATATTTCAATTAGCTTAGTTCCGGTAGTAAAGCGTATGTGCCTTAATAAGGCTTAATTAACCCATACGCTTCGTTATTTCGGCGCCGTATATATAAGGCCGGTTACTAAGCATTTTTCGATTAAGTTATTAGTTAATTTTTATGTTGTTGATTTCTTTTTTTTATTTTTCCTTTTGTAAGCATTTTATTTTTATAATTTTTGCTTATGTTCGCCGTCCCTTTTTCGAATAATCGGCTTCGTTTTTCCGTTTTTAGTTTCTTATTTCCGAATATCTTTTTACCTTTTTCCGATCGTTCGCCGTAGTTATATCTTTTCGCGAGAATCTGTTTAATAAATATAAGTTTTTTCCCGCCTTAAATTATACCGACTGTATCCGAAACGTCGAAAACGACTTAACCACCTTCGGCAAACCTTATTACATTACGTCGGCCTATTTTATGTTAATTTTAACATAATTTATGTCGTTAACCCTTCGTAAACAGGTATCGAAAGTTACGTATGTTATGTTTAAAACAAAAAGAAATATTTTTACGTACGTTACCTTATTCTTACTATTGGTCGTTTATTAATTGCCGAATAAATTCCGACCGATTTTTAAAGTACTGCTTAAACGATCTTTTTTACTGCCGTAAGGCCGTATAAATAAAGATCGAACTTATAGGTATAATCGAATTACCTTTTAATAAATTGTCGGAGCTCGGTCGGCGCGTTATATTATTTAAGGATACTTACCTTACTTTCCGCAAGGTTTATATTAAAAAAGATTACGTAATTTTTAAGGTTAAAAATACCGAACGCGTAACGATCGTAACCGCGGAAACGTAATCTTTATGCCGTTTCGAACTTTTCCGTTTCGAATATCAGCTAATAAATTACTTACCCGATACTAACCCTTTTTCGGCTTTTTTTTTTACTAACTTATTCCTTTTTAAAAAAATTAAAAGTACGTTTATGGATATCGAGAAGGCTCGTCGCCGAATAGTCGCCGCTTTACCGCCGTACAAGCGGAACGGTAACGTTTATATTACTTTTAACGTTACTTTTAAAGCCTTAAGAAAGAACGCCTGTTACCGACCGTTCGGCGTCGGTGTAGAAAAAGATTAGGTTACTTTATTCCGCCGTGGCCGCCTTACCCCGGAAGCCAAAGACTATATAAAGCTGGTCCAGCAAGCGCTTAATAATAACGGTATAGCCCCGGCTAACCTTATTTTTCGCAATATATAAGGTCCGCCGAAAGGTCGCCGACAGCGCGCCGCTCCTTCCCGCAAACGAGCTTAATAGGCTTTATCCGATCCCGCTTTACCTATTAATTCGCCTTCGGAAGCCGTCGGCGGTAGTTCGCCGTAAGGCTTACCTTTTGGTTCTCCCGCGGCTTCGCCTATGGCCTCGCCGGCTCCACAAATTCCGCCGGCTTAAACCGGTTTAAATCCCCTTGCGTTTTTCGACGACTAGTCGCCGAACATTCGCCTATGGCTTATTAATAAAGCGCGAGGTCTTGATTTTAAAATAATAAGTTCGATTCCCGTTAAGAATATTCGGTATTATCGTCGTCCGGTCGGCGAGCTGTTTCCTATATTTAGGTTTTCGTAACGTTAATAATTATTATGATTAGTTTTACGTTTATGTTCGGCGTTCCGTCGGTATCTTATCGCCGTTCGGTTTTATTTTAAATATAACTTAATTAGTTTATTTTATAAGTATCCAAACGGTTTCCGATTAATTTGCGACAAATTGTAACTACTAAAATGCTTAAAGCTTTTTTTTCGTACTTATCCTATTTCCTATAGGTACGCCTTAATCTTTTTTCGTATTTGGCGAACATTTGCTAAACATTTGCCAAATGCTTCCTTAAATTTTAGGTATTATATTTAACTGGCTATCTTTTTTATTTAACAAAAAACTCCCTTTTACCGCGATCGTTCTTATGCCGGATAACTTTCTTTATAACCTATTCCGGCTGTTCGTTTTTTAAGTCCGAAAGTGGCATATGGTTGGCGACCCCTTTCCGATTATGCTATTGTTTTAGGGAAAATACCAAAAATACGTTATATAACTTTTAATACTTTATAAATAAGTAAGCCTTATAAGCTTATAATTACACCCGTTTGGCGATCTTTACCCGTACATACGTTAACGTTAATTTAAGACTTTCTTTAAACTTAAAGTTCTTTATAAACAACCTTATAATTTATTTAACCTTTTTAAAAAATTATTAGCAAATCCTTTTAATTGTAATATCTTTTTTGGTTAACCATTATTCTTTCTTAATATTCGTATATCCTTCGGCGAATTTGCATCATACGTTCGAATCGCTTACGTATTCCTTAAACCTTAGCTTAAAACCTTTCGGATATCCATTTTATTATATAAAGGTGGTAACCGTATAAAACTTCGAACGGCGAATACCCGGTAAATTTATTCCGGTAATTATTATAGGCAAATTCGGCTTTACGTAATAACCGGGCCTAGTTAGCTTGATCCTTATCGTAATAATTCCGGAAATATTTCTTTAGCATTTAATTTATACGTTCTTGCTGTCCGTTAATTTGGGGGTGGTAAATGGTGGATAATCGGCGTTCGGTTTCCCTCGTTTTGTAAAGCTCAGCTTAAAACTAACTAATAAATAGTTTATCTCGGTTGTTAATAATTTTTAACGGGAAGCCAAACCGATATTTTACCTTTTATATAAAATGCTAATTAAATTTGCAGTTATTAACGTTTTAATTATAAATAAAAATAAAGTTAACTTTGTAAATCGGTCGACGATTACTAAAATAATATTATACGTACGGTTATTATCTTTTAAATTAAAGGGCAACCTTATAATAAAATCCATATTTAATTTTTAAAACGGTTATTCTGGTAAGGGTAATAATTATAACGCTTTATAAAGCTTATGCCTAGGTTTCCGCATACCTTAATATATAAGGCACCGTTTAACGTACTTTTTAACATCATTTGCCATATTTTCCTAATAAAATTTATAATCGATTAATTCGATAATTTTTCGGCCTTTTATATACCTTATTTGCGGATTATTATAATATTAGCTAATTAACTGTTAACGTAGTACATATTACGACGGAATAATAAACTTATCCTAATATAATAAAATATTATTTAAGTTTACATAATAACCCTTTTTTATTCCGGCGTTTTTTTAGGTTAACGTTATAAGTCCTTAAATATTTAGATTTTTTGCTTGCAATCCGCGGATTTTATCGTAAAATTATTGCGAAGCCTTTAAAGTAAATACCGTTTCGTTTAAGGTTAACTTCTTTGTTATTAAACGTAAAACGCATTATTCCGGCGTAATAACCTTAACGTTTTCGTTTTTTAATTCCGCTGACAATTCGGAATCAAAACGGCGTTTTTTTCGTTACGTCGGACCTTAACTTTTTTAACGCGGCCTTAATTACGGCCGTTACTTAAGCTTTTTTTACCGTACGTATTTTATATAAAAAGTACTAATATACGGCCTCCTTTTTTCGATTTTTTAAAAAATAATTTACGATCGTATAGCAAAAACTTTACGTTATCTTAACGTAAATTTCGGCTACATAAACCTTTTTAACCTTATATTCGTTAAGGAATTCGGCCGTTAAAACGTTTTACGTAATTTTAGCAAGTTATTATATTCGATTATACCTTTTCGCAGTACGTAATAAGATCGCTATAAAGTATTTGATTTTTATAAACAGTTCGCCGATTAATCGGAACTTTTTTACGAACGTAAAAATTACGTCATTATAATCGATCGGCGTAAACATATAATCTGGCCGACGATTTAACCTATTGACCAAGTTAATTTTTCCCGGGTAGTATTATATTTCGAAATTAAATTAAGTTAATTAATATATTTACCGGGCGAACTTTTCCTAGAAGTTTCGCGCCGGCGCGGTAATTACCTTTTTTAACGTTTAATAATCCGTAAGAACCAGGAATTTTCGTTTTACGCCTTTTAAATATTAACGCTAATATTTTAAGTTTTTTACGATAACGAGCAATTTTATTAGTTTATTTTTTATTTAGTTTCCGTATTTAACAATTTTCGCAATTAAAAGGTAACCGAATGTTAATTTAATCCGTAAAGCTGGAACAGGATACCGGATATAGCCTTAACGAATACGTCGATCTTTATACGGATAGGCTTAATAAGGTCTTAATATCGGAAAATAGTCGTATTCCGGAAAACAACTTTTAATTTTTTAAATGTTTTTGTTATTTTATCCAGTTATTTAAAAAAGGTTTTAAGGTATTCTTTTTAATAAGTTGATAATAAAGGCGGTGATTTTCAAATAATAAACGATATACTTTTTATAAAAGTTAATAAAATTTAAAAATACTTAAATATCGTATACCGATTTAAGGTATTCCCATTCCTGGATCGCGGCAACCCGTTGGCGGTTTATTTATACCCTTTTAGTATTAACGATAAATTTTAAGAACGAGATCTCGTTTTAAACAAACTCGTATTTTGATAACTTACTAAATAATTAAAAAAATTTTAACCTTTCGTATATTAATCGGAAATATTTCGTATATTTTTTTATCCGAAAAAATTATAATATTATTTAAGTAAACGATATAAAACCGGTCGATAAAATTAAATAAAGCCTTATATATATAGGTTTTAAAAATAGCAGGGGCGTTAATAAATTCGAAAGGTATTACCGTATATTCGAACTGCCCGTACCTTATTTAAAAGCCAGTTTTTTATTTATCGCCTTTTTTAATCCGAATACGGTAATACGTATTCCGTAAATTTAATTTTAAAAAAGCCTTAATAAGTTTTAACCAATCCATAATTTCGGAAATTAATAATAAAAAATACCGGTTTTTTATTATAGCTTTATTTAGCGCCTTATAGTCAATATATAACCGTAAGGTACCGTTTTTTTTAAGTACCAACAAAACGGGAGCGGCAATTTCCGATTTTAATTTTTTAATTTTTGCGTTTTTTAAATATTTGCGAATATATTTTTCGAACTTTCGCCGTTAAAGTTCCGAAGTTGGGTAAATTGGACTTATAGGCGGTAATTTGCCTAGTACGAAATCGATTTCATATTTAGCTTTTGAAAATAAAAGGGGTGTTTTCGCTTTTTTTTTAGAATATATATTTCGAAAATCTTTTAAGCATTTAAGTAACTATACGATTTTAAATATATTTTTTTTACCGAATTCGGGAATATTATAATTATCCCCAAATCTTACGAAGTTGACGATATAAACCGATTCTCCGGCAAGCGTTAAGTTAGCGATTTTTTTACTATCGATCTTTTTTAAATCCTTATAAGTTTATTTATATCGTACCGTATTTAAAAATATATTTAATTTTTTTATCCTTAATCGGGATAAAAACAGGTCGGGCGCCGACCGGTTACGCTTAATCGTAAAATAAACTTAACGAAATCGCCGGGTATTTTATCGTTTATTTATTATTTTAATTTTAATTTCGAAAGTTTTATAACATGTAATAAAGGCCTTATTTATCCCGATTAACGTTAGTATCTCGACGGCGACGGAACGCAATTTGTGCTTCTTAATAAAACGTTTGTTATACCTATTTATTTCCGCCCCCGTATTTAAATTTATTTATACGATAATTGTACGTTTATTACCTTTTTCGAAAATAATAACTTAACCCCTTAACGGCGGCCTAATGTCGATCGTCCGGCGTTATTCAGCCGAAGTAAGTTAAACGTACGTTTTTATTTCGGTATTACTTTTTCCGATTCGTTTAAATTATTAAAAATAATAAGGTTTTATATAACGGCTAGTTGCTGGCGTTCCGTTACCTTATTTTCGCCTTTAGGTCGGAACGGGAAGTTATTTTTACGTTCCGCTTTATAATAACGGCTAGTATACCCTTTTTTCCCGTAATTTTAATAAGTTGGAACGTAATCCTTCTTGGAAGAAGTTAACGATTCCCCGGACCGAGCCGACTTGTTACGGTCGGCGTTTATTCGGCAGTACGGGGGTCCTTTTTGGAAAATCTTGCCCCTTTTTTCGCCCGATCCGAGTATTTCCAGGTTTTTTTTTTTTTTTTTTTTTTTTTTTTTTTTTTTTTTTTTTTTGGGGTTTTTTTTTTTTTTTTTTTTTTTTTTTTTTTTTTTTTTTTTTTTTGCGGGATTGTTATTTTGGAACGCGTGTAAATACGTACGTTTATCTTTATTTTGTTTGGCCCGTAATACTTGGCCTTAACGCCAGGCCGCCTATATGCGATCGGCTTCCGTTACGACGTCGAACGGCCGTCTTAGGAAAACCTTTTGTTTTAGCATTTTAGTTTTTAAAGGTTCCTTTAAGCGGTAATAAAAGTGGTACGTTAATTTAGGGTTCTTTTTCTTTAAATCGATATTAACGCTTTCGATTTTTGGTAAGTACGTCCTTCAGGTTATAAAGAAGTTTATTAATAACGCGTTGTCTTGTTTTAACTTTTCGAAGGTATTACGGAACGTCCGATTTGCATATTTAAGGTCCGAATAACCCTTCCTTACGAAAAACTATAAATTTTTTAAAGTAACCTTTTTGGCCGTTTTCCGCATATTATTACGATATACTTACCATTCCGATTACAAGGAATTTTTTATTTTGCTTATGGCTTAATGTACGTATACCGTATCTGCTAACCCGGGTTTTTCGATTACGTTAATCTCCGTAATAAATATAATTTAATCTTTTTTCTTTTTTCGAAAACCGTTCGTAAAATATTCGCCCCGGATATTTAGGCGGCTTCGAATATTTCCGTATATATTGTCGGTAATGTTGGCTGGTAATAATTTCGACAAAACGATTACGTTTTTATCGATTACGTTCCGCCTGGTCGGTGAAAGCTTTCCGTTTTTTTTCGAATCTGACGCGTTTTTGTCGAATTTCGTCGTAAATACGTAAAAGCTTATTATTAAAGATAGGTTAAGCGTTTAAACGCGGTTTCGGTTCGTATTATTCCGGGGTCGGTATTCGGTTACGGTTAGTTACGCTTTCCGCGCTTACACCGTCGAACGGTATCTTTCGAATGTTGACCTATATCGTGCTCCGAGCGTTTTCCGACCTTACGGCGTTTTGGCTTCCTTCGTTATCCTGCATATAATCAGCTGTTATGGGCTGGGTTTTGTTACGCGTCGATCCGCTTTTATTAATTATTGAGTTGCTTTAAACGAGATAAAAAAATATAAGGATATAATAATAAAACTAAGGTAATGGTTGAATAATAACAAACTATTCCAAGAAGTAGGTATATTAGCAGACTTTTATTTAGGTTATATATGTATGGTTCAGGCACAGGGTTTTATACGTATCTGGTGCGCATTTGGGTCGGCGACTAGTCGCCGAAATTCTGCCGTATTTCCCTGTTTCCTTACAGTTTTATTAATCGTAAAAAACGCATTATTTATTAACGACCTTAAAATATAACGATTCTTTTTAATGTTATATAATAACCTTTTTTAGAAAATTAGTTATATAAAAGGCGGTTCGTTAAGTTATAATAACGACCTTTAATAACGTATATTATAAAGTAATTAATCGGGTTATATTATACCTAATCGGGACCAAAACGTTAGCGTTATAGTTCGGTGGTAAGGATTTGATAGATACTTAAAGTAACGCCTTTTTTGCGGATAATATAATCGATCGAAAAAGTTCCTAAGCTTATATATAAAGCTGTTCGGAAAAGTAAGAAGATAACGGGCGAATAAGTAAAATATAGTAATTATTTTTATAACCGAAACGGAACTATTATTTTTTGCGCAAGCCATTAAAAACCGGATATTTAGCTTTCAATTAATTAAAAAATTAAAAGTTGGCCTCGATATAAGACTATTAAATATATAGTACGATAATTAATAAATTATACGGTTAATTAACGCCGACATCGTATTTTATAAATAAAATTATGGTATATAGATATATAAAATTACTAGCTGCAAAAGGTAACAAAAAGAGACCTAATTAAAGTGGATTATATATTTATAGGTAATATGTTAATTAATAAATTAATTAAAACCCTATTGCGAAAAGTTTTTAAATATTTCAAAAAGTAACTAAAATTAATAGATATTATAAAAATCTTGGATTAACGAAAGAAAGCTTTAAACGTTATTTTAAACGAAGAATTAACTAATTAAAAGAATGTTATCGCTGAAGGGAAGGTAAAATAAATAATTATAACTTTAAGAAATAATAAAGTGTAACGATTAACACCGTAAAGACTTTAAGGCGTTAAAAGGGTATATTAGTTAACTGAGAGGTACGTAACGCACCCCATATACGGAAAAGTCACCTAATGATCGGCCCATACATGTTCCGTAACTAAGCTACTTAACGCTGTACGCATGCAACAGCACACGTATCTAGCCTAATACAACAACACAACTGATGTCCCCTATATCTGACAGTTACTGTCAGCTAGCAGGGGGTGCGTTAGCACCCCATATACGGAAAGGCTCCCTCTGATCGGATGATATATGTTCCGTTGTTAGGTTACTTCAAGAGCAGTACGCGGTGCGACAGCACACCCAACGAGCCCAATAAAACAACACAACTGATGTCCCCTATATCTGACAGTTACATAAGGTGTGAGAAGTGTAAATTGTCATGGATAATCTAGGCTCTAGAGAACAGTGGCTAGGAAGCTCTATATATAGTGTGGGAGCCCCGGAATAACGTTGTTACGGGGTCTCTACAGCTCCTGGGGGCTTTGATGACTAAGCAAGTGACCCCTATTCTGCGACATACCTAGTGTGCTATAACACACCTTCCTTGTTGACAATTACAGCCAATATGGCTAAGCTTAGGTCTGGATATTTTGTTGGATATAGGGGACATCAGTTGTGTTGTTATATTAGGTCAGTTGCAGGTGCTGTTGCACTCATACAACTTTAAGTAGCTTAGCTCCGGAGTACATATGGGCCGATCAGTAGGTGACCTTTCCGTATATGGGGTGCGCTACGCACCCCCCAGCTAGCTGACACACCCCCTCAACGCCTTGAAGCATTCACGGCGTTGATCACCGCACTTCATCACTCCCTAAAGCCATAGCTGTCCATTCCACCTTTCCTCCGGCGATTGAATCCTCCTGATTAGTTAATTCCTCGTCTAAAATAACCCTTAAAGCTTTCCTCCGCTAATCCAGGGCTTCGGTGATATCTATCAGTCCTAGCTGCTTTCTAAAGTGCTTAAAGGCTTTTCGTGATAGGGCTTTAATTAATCCATCCGCCAGCATGTCGCCTGTAGGCGTATAATCCATTTTAATTAGGTCCCTTTTTACTGCCTTTCGCAGCTAGTGGTTATGTATATCCACGTACCGTAGCTTTGTTTATAAAAAAGCGACGTCGGCGTTAATTAACCGTATCGTTTGTTAATTATCGTACCATATATTTAATAATCCTGTATTTAGGCCAATTTTTAATTTTTTGATTAATCGAAAAGTAAATAAAGCTTTTTTTGCAACCTACATAAAGGATAATAATTCCGTTTCGGTTATAAAAGTAATTATTATGTCTTATTTATTCGTCCGCTATTTTATTACTTTTTCGAATAACTTTATAACGTAAGCTTGGAAGTTTTTTCGGTCGACCGAATTATTCGCGAAAAAGGCGTCGTTCCAAGTATTTATCGAATTTTCGCCATTAAACTGTAACGTTAATATTTTGGTACCGATTAAATATAATATAACTTTATTGGTAACGTTATGATATGCGTTATTAAGGTTTTAATTAAATCGTGCAAGTCGGGATATTGTAAAAGATATATTAGGTTACGTATTAATTATAATATATAAGATAAAACCGATTTTTTTCTGGTATTTGTTAACTAAGCTTAAATAAGTTAAATCAGGATTTGGCAATAGTTTAACGCTTATTATTAACGTTTTTGGGAGGTTATTTAGATTTTTTTTAGGGATTAGGTTAGTTAATTTATTTATGAAATCGGATTAAGATAGCCAGATTTTTTTGTTAAGTTTGTTTTTGATTATTTTGATTTTAAAGAACCATTATAGGTCCTTACCACTTATAAGGGTATATCGTTTTTATATCTGTTAAATTAACTGATCGATAAGGTCTTAATACTTTTTGCTATACGCAACAATTATGTCGTCGACGTAGAAAAATAAAAGTACCCTTTAACGAAGGAAATAATATAATTTATAAAAAACGGGGTTAAGTCCTAAATCCTTAAATATATTAATAAAGTCCTTTTGCTAAAAAAAAGGGGATTTCTTTAATCTATATAATATTTTCCTAATTAAGAACGTTTTACTACGTTATAAGTATTTTGGGGACGTTTTTATATATATTTCGTAAGGTAAGTTCGCGTTAACGAAAGCGTTTATAACGTTATATTGCTTAAGCTTTAAGTTAAACCTAGCCGTAATAGCGATTAAAGTTCGAAACGATTTTCTAGTTAACGTAAATGCGTATATATTTTTATAAGCGTTTTTAAGCTATTAATCGTTTCGTATAATAAACCGGGCCTTATATTTTTAGAATTAACCATATTTATCGAACTTATAAACGTATATTTATATATATCTTAAAACTTATTTCCCTTTAGTTAAAAACTAATTAATAACCTTTTAGGACTTTATTTCCTTATGATTTTATAAGTAAACCAATTCGGCTTTACGGAATATCTTCCTTAACGGGTATGTATTTAGTTCTTTATAGCTTCGCGGCGGTAACGGTAAATCTTGCCTATATACCCGGTTTCGTAATTTAAGTAACGTTTTTTATTTTGATAAATTAAAACCTTTCCGATTAAAGTGGCGCGTATTTCGGGTTTTTATTTTCCTTAAACTTCCGTAATTTACCGGCCGGTTATTACGCGTATTTACAAAATAAGTTATTCGTTTTATATTAAATATAACTTCCCATACTTTATGGTCGACTTTAATAATATTATTGTAATACGGAACGTACGGGAAGTTTATATTTATAACCCGTAAGGTACTTTCGTTTTTTACCGTTACTTTAGGTTAAATAGCGTAACAAAAGTTTAAGGCTGCCTTTATTTCTTCTGCCGGCGTAATGATCGTAATAATTATTAAGGTAAACGTTAATAGCGGTAATGGTCCAGGGGACGGAAGTAGTTTAAATATAACGGTTGTATAAAGGTAATTAATTTTTTATAAATAGGCTTATTTTTTTTTATCCCGTACGTTTTTTTGGACGTTAATATTATTTTGGAATTAACCCTTTTATTTAGCTGGTAACTGAATCATTCCGCTTAAGTTTTTATCTTTTTTTTATATATGTATAAGGTAATTATTGGCCTAATTAAGTATGGTAACTTATTGGAATAAGTTTTATAATTCGTTTTTGGTAACGTAAAGTAAGTTATTTTTAAGGTTTTTGATATTACCGGAAAAGGTAACTTTTTCGTTAAATTAAACGTTTCGAATGGCGATAATTTTATTAATTAATAGGTTCCAGATTTCGTAAATGTTCGTAAATTAATAACCGACGAAAAAGTTAATCCATGTTTTAGGATTTAGCTTTTAAAATTTTTATTCTTTTTTTATAGCGGTAATCGTTATAACGTAAGCCATATAGTTATAAGTTCGAAGGTGGGCTTATTAAGGCTTTCGATTAAGCATTATAACGCCGTCTTTATACGCCAGGTAAGTATAATAAACTTTATATAAGGTTTGTTAAAAAAGAAAGTATTTTAAGGTACGGTTATATAAATATATTGCTGCTTTAAAAATATATACGATTAAGAACGTTAATAACTTAACGCCATTTCGTATCGTAATCGTTTTTTTCTTAATAATATCCTTTAAACGCTTTATACCCCCGTTTTAAATTTGAGTATATAATATTAAGGGCTTAAGTCTAATATTAAAAGGAGGCGATTAAAGCATATCTTGAAATTAGTAATTCTTTAAGATTTCGTTATCGTATTTAATTACTTATGGGAAAATTTTGTTTTGGTTTTTTAAAATTTTTAAAAGGTATCGAAACGTTATAATTAATATATTTTGCTTTTGGTTTTTTAGGTAAATATCCTAAATAAAGCCTAAATATCTGTCAGTAACGAACATAACGTATTTATATCCTTTAAGGTCTTTTTCAAAGTTAGTAAAGTTGACGGCGATTTTTTGGCCTAATCGGGATGCTTTTTTTCAAAGTTTGCGGCGTATTTATCTTTTCGTTTTAGCCTTATTATATATTTAATATTCGATTATTATAAAACCTTTTAATCGGATTTTTTTAATATGGGAATATAACTAGGCGATTATTTCGGGGTTTGGATAGCCTAATTGCAGGTGCCATATAATACCGTTACCTATACGTAATAATCTTTTCGTTCATAAGTTAACATTTCGTTTATAAGTAATTAAGGTTATATAAAATGTTATTACGTTAATATTTTCGATAACGAACTAATTAAATTTATTTATTAACGTAATAATTACCTGATTATATTTATTTCGAATAAAATTATTAGTTTTTCGGTTATCTTATTAATACCCTTTTTTTCGAAGCTGCCGGAAAAACATTAAATTATATGCGAAATTTTCGTAATAGGTTACGTCGTATAAACGTAACGTTTTTTGGCTTTTAAAATTTTAAAGTAATATATTTATTTTTTCGTAACCTTTAATCGGGACGAAATTATTCCTTACGTATATTTCGTTACTTTGGATTATTATTTTATAATTTAAGAACCTATTAATTAGGTTAAAGATATATATCGTAAACTTTAAATCTAAAATAGATAAATTTTTTTAGGGGGTAAAATAAGGTATTTATGGCGTTACGTTAATTAATAATTAAGAAGTAAGCTAGGATTCGTTTTATTTTTTTTAAAAATTAATTTATTTTTATAATTAACTTTTTTATGGTTTTTGATAAACGGTTGATTTTTTCCTTTAAAAATTAATTAGAAGTAATCCGGTCTTTAATTAGTAATATTATTATTTCTGTAAATCTGAAATCTGTTAGGGCTTTTTTAAGGAATGCGTAATAATATTAAGGTAACCGATGTAAAATATTATAGTATGCTTTATAACGGATATCTTAATCGTTTAATTCGTAACGTTTTCGTTTGTTAACGTTTCGATCTAAGTAAGAGTTATTTTAATTACTTTATTTTAGGCCCCGTTTTAAACTTTTACTTTTTGGTTAACGGTTAATAAGTTTGGTTTTTTTTTGATTAAGATTGTCCGGATTAAATGGTTCCGTAAAAGCCTTATGAAGCGTTAAAAACGTTACTTTAACGTTTTTTAATGTAATTAGTAGATGGGTTATAACTTAATAATTCAGAAGGTTAATAACTACCTTTTAATAACTGATCGTGCCGTTTTTTATCTCGGCCTTTCTTACCATTTAGAAGGTAATCGTCCAGGTTTTCATAATTGGAACTACTGTTGTATATAGGTCGTTAACTTATACGATCGTTATTTTCGTTTCCGGGATTCCGTATCGTTATTTTTAAGCTATAATTTCTTGCCATTTCTCGATTTATTCGTTTAATTTTTTTGTTAATTTAAGGTTTGTTTTAACCGGTCACGGTATTTTCGTTAAGTATTAATTAAAAGCTTATTATCGTATACTTTGTTAAATTCGGTTAACGTAACGTACTATTTCCGTAAATTTTTTTTTAAAAGAAGGTTCGTTTTTTTAATCGCTGGAAATACCGATTCCAGGACCTAATTTATAAGGTTATTTATATTTTTGCGAAAGGTATTATACTTCCTATTTATGTAAGTATATTCCGTAAAGTCTTAATTATAGGTTTGTTTGCTTTCGGTCGTTATCTTAAAGGTATTCGTTAGATAGCTTATTTAATTGATTTTTTCGACTTATATGGTTTTTTCGGTAGATAAACTGGCCGTTCGCGTTGTTATTTAACGAAGTCGTTTTTTTGGATAGGTAGCCATCTTAGGTTTCGTAGGTTTGATAGGTTATTTAAATGATTAATCAGGATCGATATAATCCCAGATATTAAGAGCGCGTGCTCTAGTCTGGAATTCGCCTTTAAAGCGGTTTTAATTCTTAGGTCCTTTATAAATAACTAAGGACGTCGATTATACGGTCGCCATTGTTGTTATTTGAAATATATAAATAATTACTACTGATATATAACCTATATCATTTCAGTAACAGCTGATTAATTGATATATACGCGAATTGAGCGAATGAGACTCTTAATTGTTGGATATAGGGGACATCAGTTATGTTGTTGTATTAGGTCAGTTGCAGGTGCTGTTGCACTCATACAACTTTAAGTAGCTTAGCTCCGGAGTACATATGGGCCGATCAGTAGGTGACCTTTCCGTATATGGGGTGCGCTACGCACCCCCCAGCTAGCTGACATATTTCGTTTTTATACCTTTTGTTGTCATATCTGCGAGTTTTTAAGGGATTTCGAAAATCTGTATGTGAGGCTGCAGAGCGAGGCTAAAATCACAACTTGATATCCAGCTCCTATTTTGGGAGTTTGTTGTTTTTGTGGGCCTTTCCCAATTCGGTCGGCGGTACTTGAAGCTACAGTTTTTCTTTCTCTTCTGGTTTTATTCAAAGTCTTAGCCACAGCTGCGCCACAGACACAGCCAAACCTCCAAAATAAGGGGGCTGATCTTGACGAGGTAAACCTGAGCCAAGTTAAATGCTTCGGTTGCGGCAAAATGTACACTTCAGAAATAAGTACAGGGACTCCGGGAAGCAGCAAGAAGGTTGGACGCCAGTACCGAAAAGCAGCCCAAGAGCAACGACAACAGCACCAACCACGGCTGGGGTCTGAGAGCAGTACGCGGCAACGACTTGTCAAATCTTAAGCAAAGAAGAGACGGAGAACCGCATTGCCTACATACCTATGCTTGGGTTAAGATAAGCATATCTGGAAACAGATTGTGCGTGACAGTGCGGAACCCTTACTCATCTAACAAATAGCGATATGATGGCCTGTGGTTTGCATACACTGGACGGACATTTCGGTACCTCCATTCTAGCGTTGGTAACACCACCAACTACACATAGTAACCTAGGAACATTAAAGTTTGAGAACCGAACAGTAGGGGATATGTGAGAGTATGCGGCATCGAATCATCCATGTCCGAGCGCTCTCTGTCTTAAAATCTTAATAGCACCACTCAGAGCGCCTACAACAAGCCCTTATACCTAACGAGAAGAATTAAGCCAGATGCAGGTCGTTCTGCAGCGCGTCGAGTTCCGCGATCGCCTTCGCCCGAGCTTCTGAGTTGGGAGTTAAGGACCTAGAGGTAGAGTTCGAAAGTCCAACTGTCCACTGGACAGGCGTAAAGTGGCCTTGTGTCAGGTGCCAAGTTGTGACCCCTTTTCTCGGGCCCAGTGCCCTACCAGTGAAGGCCTGGTTTGTGTATATATGGGGGGGGCTGAGCCCCGAATAGCTAGGGAGAAGCAGGCATTAATGGTCATCTATTTACTACCTATACTGCGAACTACCAGCTAGGCTGCTTCGTCTGCCTTCCACTCTGTATTTCACCATTTTCTCTAATACCTTGAATCAACTAGACATGATAGGGCGGATGCTCTACGCAGCTTAACACTACTTCCAGGGATTCCAATGTGGCTCTCCTAGAACCGTATACTTCACAATGCTCCAAGGAAAAGCGGTTCATTACATATGTACATGGCACTATTTTTACACCTCAGCCCAGCCCCTTTAAGAAAAGCAGTTCGTGATAACCACATCATAACATCCAACCCTATCATTAACAACCGCAGTGTCCCGGACCAGCCATACAGTCTCGATTGCCACATTATCCGCCTATATAAGTGTAAACAGTCGCCATCGTCTACTTTTAGAAGCAACGCTATATCAAATCAGCCAGAGCGGCCCCTACTCATGTCGAAAAATGATTCAACCCTCCCATCCTCGCACAGCCGACGTGGCGTGGAATAGTAACCAGTCATAAACCTCCCCAGCAATAAGTACATAGATATCTCCTATAGTATGTGGCCACCGGTACAAGAGAACCAGCGGTCGACCATCTTACTCTTCTACCGTTCCACACAGCCGCGTAGCAACGGCTCGTCATCTTTATTTCCCAGCGCAGATTTTTCCGATGAAAAAGGAGCATATATTACGCGCGCGGGAATTTTATCATACAGGGAGGCCCTCTTCGAGCGCCTCGTCCCTCTCGAGGCGCTCGAGCCCCTTGCACACGGCGCCGTAGACGCGGATAGGGACGGCGACCTCAAAGCTCTCGCAGTCGAGGTTCTCGGCGGCGACGAGCACGAGGCCGCCGCGCTCGTCGCGGGATATCTCCTCGAGCAGCGGGGGTTGTCGCGGTTGTTGCGGCCGGGGACGCCGGGGAGGGCGAGAACGGGAACGGTTAGGACGCAGCGGTGCATAAGCATCACTACCGCCGCCGTTGGCGTTTGGGGTAGACACCGCCGAGTCGGAGTCCTCCTCCTCTTCGGATGATTCGTCGTCGTCGTCGGCGGCGGCGGCGCTGGCGGCGAAACGGCTAGGATAAGACGAGGCGGACGAGGAGGGCACAACGAACTCGATGCGGATCTTCCACTCGAGGCTCAGGCCGCTCGTGACGAACTCGGGGGTAGCCGAGATGGGGATGGCGGGGGTAAAGACGACGCGGCGCGCGAAGAGCGCCGCCTCGCTCGAGCTCGCGTACACCTTACGCGTGACGCGGTGCACGCTCGCCTCGCTGCGCAGCGCCAGCGCCGGCTCCACGCGCTCCGACGTGTCGAGCGCCATGTGCACGGCGTAGCACGGGATCTCGGCGTTGGCGAAGTCGATGGCCATGCTGACCGATTCGCCGAGCCGGTAGGCCGGGCGCGCGAGCATCACCACGCCGACGCGTCTTCCGTTGCGGGCGATCTCGAAGCGGTTGCTGCTCGGGGCCCCGTCGCGCGTGAGGTTCGCACGCAGGATGGCAAGGTCGATGGCTTCCTTAGCGGTACCGGCTTCTTCGAAGACGGATGGACGGCGTGAAGATGGACCGACGGCGGTCGGAGATAGGAGGCCGGCGCCCTGTTGACGAGGTCTTTCGAGTAGCTCGTCTACATATAGGAGGAACTCGTTGATGGAAGATCCCGATTGGGGGCTTTTGTGCTTCGAATTCTCGCCTTGCCCCGGCGCTCTCTCCAGGGCTCGGACTTTGGCCATATCTCGAAGGAGAACGTAGGGTGACGAGAGGTCATGGCCTAAAATCTCGCCATGGCCATTCACGCTTCCGAGAACGCGAAACGGAACGCTAACGGAGTGTACTTGCTGCTCTCGCGTTCCACCTGGTCTTTGCGTGCCTATCACAAGGCTGTATGATATCTTCATAGCTTTCCCCTTGTGTGTCGGAGGCAGCCCTTTTGGTAATTTGAACGTGTACTCGTAGGTTTTGCTCTCGCCAGGACCTAGCTGTAAGTCGACGAATAATATCGACTGCGGTGTGGAAAGCAGCGGTATCGATTTGGAGCTTGCAGCCCCTCGCAGCTCTTTAATGCTGCTGAGCTCGCCCCCTCCGAGAAGCTCACCTATCGAGCTGCTCAGCGCCCCCCACCCGAAGTTTTGGAGAAGCCCGCTGGATTTCCTGGAGGATTCCAGCCCGATAACTCCTCCTCCCTGTCCGCCTAGCACGGCTTTTCGTTTCACGGCTTCGAACGGCCCTATGTTGATGAGTGACCCGTCGAGCGTGAAGGAGCCTTGGACCTGTGCATAGCCCATCATCAAGGCTTCTGGGAGTCGTGCTTGATAAACGGTCGACAAGCCAGAGCTCCGGCGCAAGTGGGGAGGTCTTCGCCCATTTTGTAAAGGATGTGTCACATACTCTGACGCCAACGTCTCCGACGAATTATTGCTCAACGAGTAAAATTCGCCGCTACTCCTAGGCGTACCGCCAGCGATACTTGTCGTAGACAAAATTCGCGCGGCAGGGGCAGAATGTTCTGTGATGATGGGTATGGGCTCCTTCTGATGGTCCGTTCTTGTAACGTTTCCTCTAAGCGGTGATTTGGGCGATGTTCTGGTAGAATTATTCGGAGCGCTTTCGTGGTTTTCCGATCTGGACGCGGGGGCCATAGGGAACTTGAAATCGGGTATTATCCCTGGACCTCTTCTCGAAGAAGTGCCAATGCTAGGGGTATTAGGAGCTGTCGAACTCCCTGGCCGACCGGGTCCATGTCTAGTCGGTGGAAAAGAATTGTTGTTGAATACGGGAGAGCTCTCAGAGCCGAAGGGGCGCCGCGGCAGGGTTGCTGAGTGTAGGCCGCCGCTTGAGCCAAGGCGCGGCGAGATCTGTAGACTAGCGGACCTACCGTGCCCAAGAGCTGGTCGCTGCGGTCTCGCCGGGCTTCCGTTCAGCGATTGGTCTTCGGCGGTTGCATTTGAACCTATGGACACTATAGAGAGAGATCGTTTATGGGCGTGACCGGGCCGCTGCGGGGTCGGTTGTGGAGGGGGCCCTTGTTGAGGCTGAGGCTGAGGTTGAGGTTGAGGTTGAGGACCGCCGGTTGAACGTGCGCCGGCGGCGGGTACTGTAAGTGATAATGTCGAGCGATGCCCTCTTCTCGGCGTCGGGGGAGCAAGGCCGTTGTTGTTAGTCTTGATTCTTGAGGGGTCTAGTAACGGAGAGGGCTGTCTCGATCGTTGGGGGGTCGACTGATTTTGATAAGGGCAGGGAGCGACATTCTTAAAGGTGATCTTGCACTTGATATCCTCCCCAGAAAACACGGTTTGTTCATCCCATTGTACGAAGACGCGAATATCGGAATGGGAATGTGATTCGGGCGACATGGTGATGCTCATGCTAATACTCCTTCTGGCTGAAGGAGAGGAGCGGCGAGAGTCATGAAACTGGCAGCAACAGCAGCATTGTCGTCATGGCCGATCACGGTTTTCCTTATGTTGGCGGCGCATCATGCTTCAAAGTTCTAAGTAGAGCTCTGGGTCGGTATCGGAGATGTGCACGTACGTATGGATTGTATGTACGTATAGTAGGTACGAAGTAAGTAATAGGTGTACTGTAACTACGTACATAACTACGTACAGCTCGCAGGGTATTCTTACTTACATAGTTAGTAACTTCCACCGCCCCGCTTGTTTCCATTACAGGCTAGTATGTAGTCTGCCATAAATCTATATAAAATTCCAGCTAGGTTTACATATCTGTAACTCATCACACCACAACCCGTATAACGCTCTATCAACTTACTAACAACTGTATTTGCTTCAAATCAAAAAATAAAAATAAAAAAATAAAAAATAAAAATAAAAAAATTTGTAGACATACTAGCAGTCTAAGGAATCTTGTGGGACGGTAGAGATAACTAACTAAGAATACCCCTGGGAGTTGTAGGTAGGCATGGGAGTGCAGGGGGGGAGGGATGAAGTCAGCCAGCTAATTGGTCCAATTGGCTTTATTTAAATTGGGCCTTTGGTGGGCTGGACCTGGAAAATAGTGGACTCGCTCCGGAACACGGACCTCTGTGGCATCTTTGGGCGCCGGCAATCTGGAAAAGTTTGGTGGCCCATATGTAGTCGTTTTAAGCTCGTCACTAGCACCAATTAGCCGTATGTGTGTGAGTCTCCTTGGACCTGCGCAGTTGCAACCTACTTCGGTCGAACTCTAATTGCTGCATCGGGCAATGCTTATAAATCAATCTGCACGGATACATCAACTCCGATTCGTTTCTCCATCCTGAAGATTTACGTATGAACCCTCCTTGTAGTCATAAACTACACCAAGTGACGGGGAAGCAGCATTCGTGGCGATTCTGATTCATGGTCCAACACGTCTGAAGCTTCCAACTAAGGGAAAGAACGTAATATCAACAAGAATACGCTCCAATTGGAATGAATATTGCTCCGGAAATTCGTCGCTGGCTTGTTGGTCCTCGCTCGTTTGGCAAAGCGACTTGCAACCAACATTCACTGGGACTCGGATAGCCCATGATCAGTGAAGGTTGGTAGATGATCCATGAATGTCTTAAAGAAGAAAGCCTGTATCGACAATGTAGACCTCCTTGTGAATCGTGGTTGATGGAAACGAGAAGTAGATCAGATGGACCGCATATATAAATGCTGCCCCGGACCGGCAATATGTCTTGGTAACCTTTCTCTGCATCAAGATATTCTACATTCTACATACTCCTACTAAGTGACCATCATCATGATTATCAATACCAGTTTGTTTCGGGTCTTCGCCGTGGCTACAATGGCAGCCGTCCCTAGTGCGCTAGCCGCACCCCCTCTGCGCAACGTTATGTACTACGACGAGTATGGCGTACATAGTTGCCCCTTTTCAGAGTCCCCGTCGCTAACTACTATGACAGCGGACATACAACCCTCCCCGATGATACGGCTATCTTGCAGAACATCACTCATGTCATCATGTCCTTTGTCGATCCATCGGACCTCTATAATGGAACATCAATTGCACATACACCGTTCATTAAGACTGCTACGGAAGTGCGCTCACACTTCCCCGCCGAAACGAAATTTGGCTTCGCAATTGGCGGTTGGGAGTTGACACCAAACCTCAACCTAACTGTCGACCCGGTTTGGCGACAACCCTTTATCAAAAACGCCGTGAAGCTTCTCGATGAGCTGGACTTCGACTTCATCGACATTGATTGGGAGTACCCGGGCGGTGATGGTATTGACTATAAAAACAAGGCAGCCGAGTCGAAGAATGCCGAGGTGGAAAATTTCCCGCTGTTCATGGAGGAACTCAGGAACGAACTTAACAGCACGGGCAAGGGCCTCTCCATTGCTGTACCCGGCAAGCCCGAAGACATCGCCGTATACAAGCAGTACAGCGCAAGGATTTGGAAGACGGTCGACTTTGTGAACGTCATGGCATACGACTGATGAACCGTCGCAACAATGGAACTGGCCACCATGCCTCGCTGGTGGGAGCCAATGACTCCATCACCCATTACGTTGGTAAGCTCGGCCTCGATCCCCGGAAAATCAATCTCGGCTTCCCTTTCTACGCCAAGTTCTTCGAACTGGAACAAGAAGATTGCCTTGGTCCTCTTGGCTGCAAGCTTCTCGCCGCTGAATACGCAAATGGCTCGGATGCTTTTACCTCCGATACGGTGACTTTTGAAGCGCACAACTACCTTACAGAGCCTGTCAAAGGTGTAACAGCTGACGGTCTATGCGGCCCGTCCAATGGACTGCATTGTGCAGTTGGACAGTGCTGTTCACGATGGGGCTATTGCGGAGGTACGGACGAATTTTGCGGTCGCATGTGCTTGAGCTATTTCGGGGATTGCCACGGCAATGGCATCTACCTGGATATGGTCAAATCATTCCAAGCTGCTATGGGCGACGGGAAATTCGACGAAGTGGAGAGGGCGTGGTGGTACATGGACACTCAATACTACCCTAGGAATTTCTTCTGGACGTGGGACAAGCCCGACACGGTCGAAGAGAAGATGACGGAGATTGTCAAGAAGCGGGGCCTCGGCGGAGTTATGGCGTGGAGCTTGGGAGAAGATAGTTACGACTGGGCGCGTGTAAAGGCTATTAATGCCGTAATTACGCAGTGGGCGAAGGGAGGGCCTGAAAGAAGGCTGGGGCACAAGGCAAGGCCCCTTACCACCGACCATATTCAATCATGACGGGAAATGTCTTTCGGGGCCTTCGTTTTTTGGAGAACATAGTTAGATGACGGACAGGGCGGCATCTTGGAGTATGTCATGGTTGGAGTTCGGGGGCAGTTTTTTCAGCATAGGAGTGTCAAACCCGGTCCGCATACCCACCAATACCAGTTGTTAGACTATCTACCTGGCCTTGTAATACGGTCATTTTGTATGGGGATATCTAACAGGTCCTTGAACATATCCTTACGGCTTATTATCCATTGTTTTCATGGCCATCACGACCATCAACCAGTCCACTCAAACCGCCGATCAACCAACCACAGATCAACCAAGTCGAAGGCCCGGTCGAAGAAGAGCAAGCCAATTAAGGCAATGCTCGACTTTCGAAACAGGACCCGAGGCGCCTGATACACTGTCCTCTTACTTAGACCCATAGAGCTAACACAATAAAGGGCCCAAACAAGCTATAAGCCGGGAATCTCAGGAGTCTCCACCCCAGGTCTGGTACTGGCCAGCGAATCCTTCCTCCTCGTTCGGCATGTCCGCCACCGTCTCACAGGTGACTGCGTGCGCACGTCCTCTGAGCGGCGTCTTGCCCTTCGGCGATCGAGGCCGCTCCGGCTCCTCGGCTCTAGGGGATCGACGCATCATGGTCTCGTCGTTGTCCGTGGCCGACGATCCGTTCTTCGACTGCCCGCCTCTTTTCAGACCACCATCACCATCGGCGGTCTCATGGTCCTCCGCCTCCGCGGAGACGACGCCGTCGTCGCCAACATCAACACCATCACCATAGCCACCGGGAACGACACCGCCGCCAGCACCGAACCCAGCACCAGCACCGACATCGACATCCCCATCGTCATCATCAGCATCACGCTCCCAGCCCCCGACGCCGTGTGCCTCCTCGTACACCTGTCGGACGTCGGTGCGGCCGACGCCGAGCAGCAGCTCGCCGACCTCGTCCTCGAGGCGCTCGATGGCGAGCTCGTTCCAGCGGGCGCGGCGACGCGCCTTCTCGAGGCGCAGGAGCGCGAGATCGGCCTCGTGCTGGGCGTCGCGGAGGTAGGTGGCCATGTGGCCCTTGACGCGGCCCCTGCGGCCCCGGGCCTCCCTCTCCAGCCGCTGCTGTCGCCGCTCCCGCCGTCGCGCCTCGCGCCGCTCCAGGAGCTGCGGTACCAGCCGCCGCAGCGCGCCGAGCTCGAACTCGAGCTCCCCGATCCGCCGCTCCTGCGCCCGCGCCGTCGCCTGCAGCGAGGCCTCGGCCGTCTTCGCCTCGGCCACCGTGCGCCACTGCGTCGCGAGGTACGCCGTCAGCGTCGTCGGGGCCCGCTCGCCGAAGTCGGTCCCCGGGATCTGGCGGGCTACTTCTTGGACTTCGGACTGCGGTGGGGTTTTCTTGGGTTAGCGAGATATCATGCTGTTTCTTGAAGTCAAGATGGAATAGAAGAGAGCAGAGGCAGGCGAGGAGGCAGTGACGATGGCGTTATCGGATGGTATAGTGAATGGTATGATGGGGGGAGCTTGGGGTCGTTGGGGTGAGAGTTTGGTGGATTGGACTTACAAAGGTATAGGTCTCAGATACTGTGTTGGGCTCGCGATAGGTAGGGTGCTTGCAGTAGATGTGGTCGCGCATCTTCCTGGCCGCAATCGGGTCCATGCGGCTGAATTTTGCGATGAAACCGGCGGAGGGGGGAAGTTCGCTGACTGGGATACCCGGTGGCGTGTAGATGATCGACGGGTTTGTTGGGACCAGGTAGTACGGGGTCAGCTCCTGGCCGGTGTACTTGTCCCACTGGCGGATGGCATCTCTGTAGTACCAGTACGGGCAGCGGTCCTTGGCAGGTCTGGGCTCCTCGGGGGTTGGTGGTCGGCGGCGCTCGGTCTCCTGTTTCCGAGAGATCAGTACATATAGCTGGACGATCCCGAAATCGTCGAATATGAATTTTCTTGGGGACCACTTGCTTCTTCATCTAGATCGACTTTGATCTCGTCGTCATCCCAGCGCCTACAGCCCCTGGACCAGGCAAGGAAAGTGCAGGGCGAGATGCGGCCGCTGGGGATGCCAGCCTCCTCGTCGTCCGAGTCTGGTTCATATGTAGCCTCGAACGCATCAATAGCGGCCTCTTGCTCAAAGTGAAATTCGAGGTCCATATCGGAAGACGCCTCGATATGCTGGATGTACGGGCGCTGGATCTCGAACGCCGCATCCCGGGGCGAGTTACCGGCCGGGTTCTCCGGATCGAGAGCGTCATCAATCATCTCGAGCATTCTGGAAGTGACATGGAATGGTCAGCAAACAATGGAAATCAGATAACAGGAGACTAAAATGATATACGAAACTCTTTTGAATGCGTACCTAGAGACGTCCTTCTTATGGCCAGGGGGCGGGTCGAGAATGGCAAGCTCCTCTCGCAGTCTGATCCACTCAAACAAGGGATCATCAATACCTCCCATGGAGGGGCCACGCATTTGGACATAGACTCGCATCAAAGAGTTGGAGATGACCTCCTTAGCATGGCCGCAGGAGCAGGCAGGCAGGTAACGAAGATGGTTGGCTTTGGTATGGGCAGTCAGCACTCAGTATCAGATCAGCGAGATGAGTGAAACTAACTCTCGCCCTCGTGACAGTCGTCGAGACAGGGACCGAAATGACCATGACCACAAACAGAGGATGAGTCGTGGAAGAGATCAGGCGGGTGGTCATCTGAAGACGGCCCTGCGTAGGATGGCTCAGCATGAGCTTGAGCCATTGTCGATTAGGAATCGGCAGGAGTAGGGTGCAGAGAGCGTGCGCGTGGAGAATCAAAGGAACTGGGGAATCAAAACCAAGAGGAAATTCACGCAGGTCGAAGCAGAAAGAAGAGAAAAGTAATCGGGGTTAAACACGGGTGAGCACGCCAGATACGAACGGAAATGAAGCAGAGTTCCCCGTATCGACCAAGTAGAAGACCTTTACTTGGGTGGACTGTGAAGGGCAAAACAAGAAAATAAATTTCTGGACGTTTTGAAAGTAGTGAAATAAAGTAGAATGAGTACCCCGTCGGCCCGTTAACCGTAATACGTCAGTAAAATTGATTGACATCGTCGACCTTGCTGTCGCTTGGTGGCATGGTGTTCCCAGCACGATACTAAGCCAACTTAGCCCCCTATACCACCAACTTTTTTTAACTTCTGACTTTACACCGATACTAATCCGATTCTAGTAGCCTGTATTCTTACAACTGAAACACCAGGAGCCTAATTTCTCCTTTTCAAATTATCACATCGATGCCGCCTTATCAACAAAAACCTTAAAGCCGCAACCACGGAAGCCCCTATACTTGACAAATGACAAATATGAAAGGTGAGCCGAGGTGAACGATCAGTTTGCAACTAGTTCAAGAGAGTTCTCAGTTAAGGCAATTCCCAAAGACGCCGATCTAGTGTTTTTCAGCTACTAGTTGCTACAATCAATAGGTAACTCAAGGTATTTTCAGGAGCACGTGTAATACACCCTACACAGGAGCCGTGTTAACGGTCCGTTCAGTTTCTAGACTCTTTGCTCACTGGAAAATGCCAACGTCTTCATACGGATATCCTCATGATACGAATTGTTATTAAGCCGAGACAGTATCTCCCACTAATAGCCACACTCACCAAAAAGGCGGCCAGCCCATCGTGCGTAGAAGGCGTTATGCTTCATGTTAAGAAGCTTCCAGCTCGTGGGTGCTTTCGTACGGAAGATTCTCGCAGGAGTGCAATTCCTTGGCAAGAAGTTGGAGAAATGTAGCCGCATTTCCAAATAGGGTGGTTCTGGTGTTCCTGCTCCAAATTTATGTATCCAAGCCAAGCATTGGCAGGCGGTTGGGCGGCCCTAAATCCAGGGAGTCAATATATCCGGACGGGTAAAGTTGATGCAAAGACGGCCCCTTCCACCTCATGCTATCGTCGGTATACCTACCTCCGCCTTCTGTCACGAGCACTAGCGCCGACACGCGAGAATGACCTCCTCTGCTGTAATGCGTCTAGTGCCTTCAGAGCTTCCATCGTCAGGCACGATCTGCGGAGGCTCCAGTTTCCTAAACGCCCGGAGTGTGCGGAGTATGGGGGTGCATGGTTCCGATGCTTGGAATGCTGGAATTATGGAAGACCGTCTTGTCGCGTCTTGGGGCTTCGAAATGCGAGGTCTGGGCAATCTATCGGGCCTGCCTCCGTTTCCCGACCTAGTATGAGAAGACGTTGGCTCCGGCTGCCATCGAAACGAGCGTCTAAATTGACAGAGAAGCAGCAATGGATGATGATACTACTTACCAAACATAAAATGGCCCTCGAGGCCTCTCTCTATCTCCCACTCATACCACTCCCCCTCTCACAGAGCCAGCATCGTCCATATATTCACTCTTTCCCGCCTTCTTGGAGGTAACCCGATTGTCGAAACTGCTTACCTCTATCCGTTACAATCCCTTCATCGCTCATACCTTCGAGACGACATAATGCGTGCCGCTGCATTGCTTCTTGCCACCACGGCTGCGGCTGCGGTGTCTGCCACTCCTTATGGCGGCCCTGTATCGAGACGATCGGGCACTTCGTCCGAGGCCCCGGTCATCAAGCGACAGAGTGGCCCCAATCCCTTCGAGGGCAGGAAGCTGTTCGCCAACCCGGAGTGGTCCCGTAAGCTCGACGTAACGCACCGCGCTTTCGTGGCGAGGGGCGATACCGAGAACGCCAACAAGGTTCGTGCGATTCAACAGATCGGCACCTTCGTCTGGGTCTCCAACATCGCCAGCCTGAGGAACATCGACAACGCCATCGCTGCGGCCCGTGTCAAGAAGTGGACTACCGGCAAGGACCAGATCGTCGGTCTCGTCCTGTACAACCTCCCGAATCGCGACTGCAGCGCCGGCGAGAGTGCGGGTGAGCTGATTGGCCGTGAGGGACTGGAGAGATACAAGACCGAGTACATCGCTCCCTACGCCAGGAAAGTCAGAGCCGCCAGGGACCTCAGCTTCGCCATTGTCCTGGAGCCGGACTCCCTCGCTAACCTTGTCACTAACCTGGGCGTCGAGGCCTGCGCCGAAGCCGCTCCTCTGTACGAGGAAGGCATCGCCCACGCCATCTCGAGCCTGCAATTCGACAACGTGCACCTCTACCTCGATGCCGCTCACGGTGGCTGGCTGGGCTGGGATGACAACTTGGCGCCCAGTAAGCAGTGTGTGCCCTGCCCGTAACGGACGTAGCTAATTTGATTGCTTCTAGGCGCCGAGATCTTCGCCAAGGTCGTAGCTAAAGCTGGGAACAACGCGAAGATTCGGGGTTTCTCGACCAACGTCTCAAACTACAACCCGTACTCGGCTACTGTCCGAGAGAACTTCACCGAGTGGAGCAACTCCTGGGACGAGGACCATTATGCGCAGTCGCTCGCGCCGCATCTCGAGGAGGCCGGCTTGCCCACTCGCTTCATCATCGACCAAGGCCGCGTCGCCCTCCCCGGCGCCCGCGAGGAGTGGGGAGAGTGGTGCAACGTTGCGCCCGCTGGCTTCGGCATAAAGCCCGGTACCCCGGTGAACAACACCCTCGTCGACAGCATCGTCTGGGTCAAGCCCGGCGGTGAGAGCGACGGCGAATGCGGCTTAGAGGGCGCCCCTAGAGCGGGCCAGTGGTTCGACGAGTACGTGCAACAGCTGGTGGAGAACGCCCACGAATCCATCGTTCCGATTAAGTCTTGAACGGTCGATGCATCTTAGCAGTGTGTGATATCCGGGGAGCGCAGTGACTTTAGATTCATTAGGTACATATATTATGTCGGCGTTTGTTTGTACATAGATAACCATGTTGCTCTTATTACGCCGGGAGCTTCAGCTGACCAGACTAGAGACAGTTCTACAAATGGGAAGCTTGTTTCTCTTGCACATCCATTTCGACTTCTTGCATGCAGGATTCTCATCCCACGGCGAGATCGCGACGGCAACCCCACTCTTGCTGCTTGCCATAGTCATCGGCAGGGCTTTTTAATTGAACAAGACTCAACATCCAGAAGTCAAGCACTCCCAAGCGCATCCTCTTTTCTTGCATGATATACTAAATCGAAATTCCGCCAGACGGCCAGCTAAAATGACATGATCGCATGCTGTGCCGCTGATAAAGCATTGAATGTACCGTGCACATCTCAGCGACTGATGAAGAACACGACATAAGTCCCGAAGACGGGAAGTTGCCCGGATCTATGCTGGGGCTCGGGTTCGCACGACCTTCTAGGGGCGCTGATGCCCCACGACGGCGTCACGGTCCCGGGAGGCCGAACGAGCTCGTCAGGGTCACCAGGCTTTACTGGGGTGGTGGCAGTACGTTCCACAGGGACTGCCATTGTTTCGTTGCGACGGCACCGGACGATTTTGAGGTTGTCCCCGCTAGTGGGTAGGCCCTCTGCTTGCTTGCTCTCTTTCTCTCTCTCTCTCTCTCTCTTTTTACGAGTCTCGTGCCGCTCCAGATCTAGCAAGACCTAACGTAGCCCGCCACCTGGCTGCTATTAACAAGGAACGACTTCGTGGGGTGTTCCCAAAGCCTTGGCAGTTGGTGATCTAACATACTCTCTCTCCGGGCCCCCTCTCTCTTATCAGAGAAAGTCTTCAACGTGTATGCGGGACAGGATTCCAACCTCTTTAAGAGGCCTAAAAGACCACTTTCGAACGTAGGGCTTAGCACCTTAGGGTTCGACAAGAGCCAATGCCGAAACGTCCAGAAAGGGGTTCCTAGAACTCGGGATGACACAGCCACACGATCCATCTGTATAGCTGTTTATCTATGTCTGATCATAAATATAGCTCGTGCATCCCAACACTTCGTTAGGGGACTTCCGTTATCGTAAATAGGGAGAAGTGATCTCGCTTCTGTCCCGGGCGTGAGGTTGATCAATCCTCTTGTACACATACTCGCAGCTATCCCATCCACGTCGCTCGCAAGGGCGCGATCGGCCTCGAAAAGTCCATACCGACACCACCCAACGCCGGCGATGGAAAGTTCCCATAAGTACTTTCCTAGCCTACATATCAAGGCTCATAAGAGTTTCTCTGATTTTAGGAAATCCGAAATTTATTTTCAAGGGTGACAACTACAAATCCTTAAGACGCACAGGGGAGCAGGGAAGCAGTCTGTTGGGTAGACAGGCAGACAAGCAAATAAATAGGGGTAATAACACACACTCAAACAGACACGCATCCCACAACCCCCATCAAAGCCCAGTATCCCTCGCACATCAGTCACTGCTCTCAGCCACTCACTTAACTCATTCACCCGCTCAGAAGAGAGCAAAGAAAACAACATAGCAAGTAGAAACCTCATCTAGTGACCAAGCTACCTAGCGTTGCCTATTTCGCTATCTCATCGCTTCTTTCCAACGCATCACGCCCAATAGCTGGTTCCTCTCTCACTCACACTCACAGACGTACACACTCTCTAGGTCTCTCGTTGTTCCGTCAACGTCATTCGTCGGTCTCTGAAAAATCCCGCGCTCCCAAAACTCCGGCCATTCTTTTCTGCGGCCCAAGCGAATGATAAATAAGACGGAAAGACATGACGAGGGCAAGAGAAAATAAAGACGGAACGAGCCAGCAACACAAGAGAAAGACGCCGCTCTGACGGTGTTGTCGATGGGGTTAATGGGGTGTTGACATTGACGTGGATGATGAGGATTATAATGATACCGATAAAAATGGTAACGAGGTTCGTAGGTGGCGTTGCCGATGCCGGCTGCTGTTCCCCTGGCTGCTCTCCCTGGCTTCGCTCGCCGGTCTTTACGTCACGGCACGCATTGTACACGACATACACACTATATCCTGTAAAATGGCTAAAAGAATGAGTGAGTGGTGGGAGCATAGTAGATGGGTAAAATCATGTTAACTTCAGTTTCGTGGACGGTACATATTCCCCCTCTCAAAAACGCCGGCGTAGTAATTGTGCTCATTGTGATATTTGTCCGCATGTGTGACGAGCGATTCAGCACTCGCGATTGTATGACAGCCCTGTGCGAGTCTCATGCGGGGCCTAGGGTAGCGAGTTACCCGAGGTCAGTCACTCAACGTTCATGACTGTCGTGGATCCTTCTGATCATATATGTGATCGTCACCGTCGTGATGCAGAGTCACGCTGTTGAACTCTTCGAACGGGTCTACGGCGGGAGAGTCAGCACCGGGAGTCGCTAGTCCACTATCCAGCGGCACGCCCTTAGGGAAGGATATCGGTTTTGATCCCGTGATATCGACGCTTTCGCTCTCTTTGACGTTCCTGAAGTTGATTGTATCGACGCCTTGTCCCTGGTTAGGTACTATCGGCGGCTTCATGTGGCGTATGAGAGCCCACTGCGTCGTCCTGAAGAACGGGTGACCTTTGATATCTGAGGCACCGGCCCTGGCTCCCAGACGCCGGGTCTCATCCTTGATGAGCAATTTCCGGATCAGAGATTTGCATAAACTACATCATGTTAGCCAGACGTACGACGTGAGTGCAAGGGACGAACGCTAGCTTACTTCGAAATCTGGGGAGCGCCAGAATGTTCGGGGAACGGGATCTCCTCCCGAAGAATGTTGGCGAAGGTCGCATTACGATTCTTGCCCTTGAATGGCGTCGTGCCGTACAGCATCTCGTAAATCAAGATCCCCAAGGTCCACCAATCGACAGCACTTGTGTGCCCGCTACCCTTGATGACCTCCGGAGCTATGTATTCTTCGGTTCCCACGAAGGAATTGGTCCGGAAGTTGGCTATGCAGGATTTCGTGTCTATCGTCGGGAGGGATGCCGTGCTGGCGCCGTTCTTGCCCATAATCATAGTCGGCTTGCCACCCGGATCCGATTGCTTGGAGAGGTCAAAGTCTGAAAGCATGATGTGCCCAGATTGATGAAGCAAAATGTCTGACAGAAGGTTAGCACTCGTAACCGACCGCAAGGGCTAGCAACACTCACTCTCCGGCTTGAGGTCCCGGTAGATGAAGCCCATGAGATGCAGGTATTCCAGAGCGGCCGTCACCTCGGCCGCATAGAATCGAGCATCGTCTTCGGAAATGCATTTACCAGGACGCGTCTGTAGTGCGCGGAAGAACTCCCCGCCGCTGCAATATTCCATACAGAGGTAGAGATGATCTTCGGATTGGAACGAGTGGTAGAGGGTAACGATGAATGGGTGATTGCTGGTTGCCAAAATTTCTTGTTCGGCCAGTGCTCTCTTGATCTTGTTGCGCTTGATCATCTCCTTTTTGCTCAGAACTGGTACCGTCAGCATTAATGAATAAGAAGAAAGAGGCGTGTTTCTTACCCTTCATAGCATAGAGCCTAGAGCTCTTCTTCTCCCTGACCAGATACACCTTTCCGACGTCGCCCTTGCCAATAAGCTTGATCTTGTCGAAGCTAGCAGGACTGACCTCCACATTCCGAACTTTTATCGAATTGGAGCTGTACGTCCTTCTAAAATTCAACGGGTTCCGGTTAGGCGGTGCTAGAGCTCCCAATCCGTCTCGATCAGGTACGGCTAGGGCACCGGCGTCGGCAGACGCCGCCTTGGTTTCCACGAATTCCAAGCCGGAAGAATCGGGATGCTGTACGAGAGGCTCCTTGCCAAGTTCGGCCGTGGCTGGTCTCTCGTCGCCGCCCCCGTTCTTACTGAAGAGGCCCTGTGCATTCGGGGCGCTGGCAACCCTCCGCAGTTTCCGAGCCAGCTCTTCCTTGGTGGCGCTTGTAACCTGCTCTTTCCCGGCACCGTCGGCGTGATGGATCTTCAGCTCGGGCGTGTCCGGTGGGCTCGGAGGTACGGAACCCTCATTGCGATGACGGTGGTTGGGTAGGCCCTGGTGGGCGAAGTAGGGATTCGCGTGGGCGGTGGGGCTTAGGGACTCGTCGAGTGGATTTCCTTCGCTCACGGTGGTGGTCGATCTAAGCCGCCCGACGCTCGTGAAGAATTTCCTGGATTGTCGGAAGGCGGCTTTACTGTCGGATTTGGCGTTGTTTTCCAAGCTCTTTTCTTTATGGTCCTTGTGGTGATCCTTCTCGCTGCTTGATGAGTTTATGCGGAAGAAGTTCTTCAACCTCTGGTTGAAGTGGCTGTTCACGCCGTTATTCGAGGTAGACTTAATAGGCATGATGCTGGCGTCGTCCTTAGCCTGGGGCGGACGGGATGGAGGCTCGTCGTCGTTAGTGTTCTTGCTGTGTTTAAGGTCACTTGCGTGATGCCATGATGTCAACCGCTGTCTGATGCGAAAGGCAGATACTCGTCGGTTTGAAGTCGCCGGCGACGATGATGCACTGCTCTCCTGTTGTTGTTGTTGTTGTTGGTGAGGAAGACGGTGATGGCCAGAGGGGTCGGGAACGGGGTCGGGGTCGGAATGGACTCGTGCAGGCGATTGATGGTGGTCAATTGGCTCGGCGGAATCCATGGCGATGGACGAGTGTGGCAGACAGGTGGCTTTGAGCACTCTGGCTTTGGTTTACGGGCGCTGTCGGCGGCTGCGGAGACCAGGTTGGGCGGCTGTTCTTCAACAGAAACCAGGCCACAACCGACGAATTCCGGGTTGTCTGGCCCTTGGGCCTTTAGGTTTTTAGTTTCTTGGCTCCAGTAACTACGCCACGACTAAACCAGGGGTTGAACAGGGGGTTTTGATGTGTGGGGGGCGCCCCTCTTTGGCTCTGTACTCTTTACGTGGTATGCCGGTTGTGTTCGATGGACCGATGGGTGTGACTGGTTAGGCTAGGCCAGGCAGCATCAGAAAGCCCGTCGCGATGCTGTTGTACGCTATGGTTGTAAAAGGTAGTTAGCGATCAATCTGCTTGAGTAGCTCTGTCTTAGCAGTCTCGTATGATAAATAGAAAAAAGATGGGCCGCGAGTCAAGACTACGAGGCTAAAACATCTGACTCGTACCTCCGCTTGCTACTTACCCAGTGTGATTAATTAGGGGTCTTTAGCAGGTACAGTACCACACGGTCGGCAGCCACGTGGTTGTGCCGTATCGATTTAGGCATTGAGTTTACCTCTAGAGGCGGCTAGGCAGACCAAAGTTCGACCAGAAGCCTGCAGACTTTGAATCATTTAAGGGGCTTGAAGGGCCGGGGGGAGCCTGAGGGGTGGGTTATTTTGAGATGGCAGTTATCATATGTAAGGACTATGAAAAGAGAAGTCTGCTGGAGATATCGAATGCTGAAGAGAATTTCGCAGGTTAACTTAGTAGGCAAGGCAGGTTATCCTTACGTACATAGGTAGGTAATTAATCCCTACCTTAGGTACCTAATAACTTTAACTATCATCCGAGGACTGATATGACCCTCTGCTACAGGTACGGTACCTCAAGGCTCACTTACGGTATAAAAACGAACGGGGTTAGCAGATCCGGCAACACCTAAAAGACCATGACTTGTGGCTTTTGTACGAATTATGCAGTAGATAGGCGTATTGGTAATCAAAGGCTCTTACGGTAACTATGTATTGTATAAGCGCTTTCTAAGCGTTTCTTTTATAAGCATATGGCTGCCTACGCTCAGATACGTACCTAAGTACACATAGACATCGATTAAACATGCTAGATGGGCCTCAAGTCACATCACACACCTTGCTACCATGGGCCCTTTCTTACGTATTAATTAAGCAAGTTCTAGACCTCAAGAGCTGAACTTCGAGACGCCCTGAAATTTGAGGCCCTTGCCTCATGTGTGCAGCATACTTGGACGTGGGTACTGTATCTGCACTAATACGGCACGATACTTGCAGCCCACAACTGACCCATGCCATCCGCTTGCGCAATTGGCAGAGTGACGCAGTTTGGGCATCACATATGCATGTACCTGGCAGATCCAAGACTTGTAACACGCTGACAGAGCCTCGAGCCCGGTCTTAAGTGAATACGTTCCTAAAAGCCGTTGAAGATCAAAGGAGATCATATACCGGTCACAAAGGCCATCATCCTGTAAGCAGTGAGAATACGTAGTCTAATAGATCCCCCGTTCACAAAGTACGAAGAGGCAAGCTATGAATGGCTTCTGGAAACGACGGATGAGCAGCGTGTCATCCGCATATGATACTGATCACATCACAACCGAATCAAGTCTTCGGCGAACCAATTATGAGAGCCGGCTCCCGTCCTGCTGTTGAACCCGTGCCAGTCCCAACGTCTGCAACATGTACTCCTCCTCGTCGGGCGCGTTCTCGTCCTTCTGTATCAGCAGCTGCCTCAGCTTGCGCCTCCTCTCGCGGGCCCGCTGGTCGTCCTCGAGCGCCTGGTTCCTGACCGAGGGCGTCACCTGCACGCCGTCCTTGAAGAGGTACGCGGGGGGCTCGTCGGAGTCCAGCCTCTGTTTCAGCGTCTCGATGCCCTTGTTCTGGACGCCGTCGCCTACGTGCCACGCGAACGACCGGTAGTGCTCCCGCTGCATGTGCTCCTGGAAGGCGTTGTCGTCGGCGAGCTCGACCGGCGGCACCCGCTCCGCGCACTTGTTCCACCGGCAGACGAGCGGGTCGGCGTCGCCGTGCACCAGATAGACGTGTCGGCGCAGCGTCTCCAAGTTCTGCAGCTCCGCAGGGCAGGTCTTCGGCGCCTCCTTCCCGTGCTCGTGCTCGTGCTGCTCTTCCCTCCACTCGCAGAGGAACCGCGTGTACGTCGGCTGTGACTGCAGGTACCGCTCCCTGGCCGTGGGCTCGGGGGCGCGCGGAGGTCTGCCGCGCCGCTTGGGTTCTCCCGCACCTGCGCCGGGGGCCGACTTCTTTTTTGCTTCGCTACCGCCGCCGCCACTAGGAGACGGCTGTCCGCCCCTCGCTTCCGAGTACGCCGTCCCGGGCTTCCGTCCCTTCGGCCTTCCGCGCGGCGTGGGCTGCGGGCTTTGTCCTTCTATCCTTTGCTGGACGAAGGTGTGTGCTGCGGCAGCCCTGTCGCCCATTTTCTGCGGCTGGGGCTTGACGACGCGCTGCTCGCGGCTTGAGCTTGCGGTGGTCTTTCCTTTCATCTTGGAGATTGGTGAGTGCCGTGATGCTCCTGATGGCGATCTGATGAGCACCTCGATCCGAGTGCGAGAGGGCGTATGTGTTCTTTGTGTCTGTGAGCCCGTAGTTTGTCCAACGCCGCGCATGACTAGACTAGATGCCTGCTGCGGACCTTGCTCACGTGCCTGTGAAGCTATCATTGGCGTGTTTTGTTGAACTGGTCTGAGGATATCCGAGACGATCTGAGGAAGTGGTGTACTGTCCTTTGTTCCTTCCCCAGACCGGCCGCTGGAGGATGCCTCAGCATGGGCAACCCTTAGCCCCATATCCCCTGTGCCACCCATCGTCACGTCGTGCTCAGCCATGTTGACCATGCACGTTGTAAAACGTTGTAAATTACGCCACGAGCCGCCGTATCCTCGAAAAACCTACTGACTCAGGTGAATAACCTGTGCCCCTGGGTCCTTCTTGGAAATGATGTTCTTCAAGATTTAGACAATAGTTCCTTGGATTAGTTCGGAACCATCCTTAGAACCCGTCGTGAATGGTTCCTGCGTGTATATGGGAAAGACAGGTTAGTGCAAGGCAGAGAACGTGAAAATAAGACACTTAAAATTTGCCCTCGTCGCGTTCTCAGATAATGTACAGATCATAAATAAGCAATTGGTTAAGAACTTCATCTCCCATTGTTTGAAGTTCATAAAGTAAAACGCGTTAGTATTGCGTTAAGCAATAACTTTAACGGTTTAAATTTAAATACAAGGCATATTTATTTAAGCAGTATTTACCTGATTTTATTTATTAAGATAACGTCATAACTTAATATTAACAATCATAGTGTAAATATGCTGATTACTTATGGTTAAAACGTCCTACGACGAAAACGTTCCAGGGTTACAATTAATAACTTGTCTGAATCCTACCTCGGATTAAACACCGCGCAACCATTCTGAGGACATGCACCATCTGAACCGCCATTAGGCTCGAGTACTTCGTACCACAACTCACATGCGCGTCCTCCATCATATGTCCAACTTGGGCTAATAGCACGCCATGCATGTAGTGAACTGACGTTCCTATGCAAAGTAGGTGTAGGAGCTCTGCGATTCAATTACCGAGTACCAACGTAATCACAATATCATCCTAGGTCTCCGCATATCCGATTTCAAAGCATCGTTCCTCCAACAAGAACTATGTAGTCCACATCTGCCGGAGCGTATAGTGAGAATGAATTTATAACCCACCACACTGTGATTTTGACTGAACCTGGCCCTCAATTGTGATAACTCAACTTCCCGGTGTCTACTCGCACACACTCAATAGAACAATGTCGTCCCAGCTCTTCGCCATCATCGCCGGCGCCGGCCCAGGCACAGGTATGTATCTAACACCCGCCCACCCCCTTCTTTCCCCCCACCTCCCAAATTTGCCCTTACCTCCTTGAACCTTGAACCCCGTTCCTCCCGCCGCACCCTTCAATCCCGCCACCGCACCTCCCTGGCACACCGGCCCTCGCGCGCTGACGCCAAAAACCCACAGGCCGAGCAACAGCCCTGCGCTTCGCCAAGGCGTACCCGGTCGTGCTGCTGGCGCGGCGGCCGGAGACGTACGAGGAGACGGTGGCGGAGATCAACGCGGCGGGTGGGCGCGCGGTGGGCGTCAGCGCGGACGCGGCGGACCCCGCGTCGCTGGACGGCGCCTTCGAGGCTATCGGGCGCGAGCTGATGCCGGGCCTGCGTCTCGCGGCTGCCGTGTACAACGCCGCCGGCGGGTTCGCGCGCAAGCCGTTCCTGGAGACGCGCGTGGAGGAGCTGGACGGGAACTTCGAGGGCAGCGCGTAAGTTCTACTTACCTACCTGTTGCCCGCTCTTTTGTCGCTCGTTATTTCGCCCGCGTGCCCCATGTACCAGCCATATCGGCCGATTGAGGATCAAGGGAAGCATATGATGTCCACAGACAACGAACAGAGAACTTCCCTCCGGCCCCACCCCCCCTTTTTGACGCGAATGACTAATAGACACTCAAAACGCTTCCGCAAAACAGACGAGGCTTCTTCCTCTTCGCGCAGAAGACGCTCCCGCTGCTCCTCGAGACGGTCCCGACCTCCCCGCCCCACGCGCCGACGCTGATCGCGACGGGCGCGACGGCATCGGTGCGCGGGTCGGCGCAGTTGGGGACGTTCGCGGCGGGCATGTTCGCGCGGCGGGCGCTGGCGCAGTCGCTGGGGCGCGAGTTCGGGCCCCGCGGCGTCCACGTGGCGCACGCCGTCATCGACGGCGCCATCGACATCCCGCGCACGAAAGGGTACGCGGTCAATGACGGCGTCGAGGACGGCAAGCTGAGCGCCGAGGCGGTGAGCCTTCCTTTTTTTTTTGTTCTGTGTCTCCCCGTATCTGGCCGTCGCCTCCTTCCCAAGCCGAACGCCATAGTTGTCATTTTTGTCATTGTGAGCAAGTGGTTGGTATACATGCTGATGCCGTTCTGTTTTCTGTTGGGCCCGCTAGATCGCCGAGAGCTACTGGTACCTGCATACTCAGCCCCGTTCTGCCTTCACTCACGAGCTGGATTTGCGGCCCTTTGTAGAGAAGTTTTGAGAGCCGGATGGTCACGGTGCGTGAGCGGTATGGGACCTTCCATAATACCTAAGAAATTTTAGTGAGGTGAAGGAACGGCGGGGTCGTGATGTTCTCCCATGGAACATTACGGTGGTCGGAGAATTACGCAGGGTGACAAGCCGAGCCCTGGCCTGTCGGATAGGTGGCATATCAGGGTCTTCTAGTATCTCATACCTGAAACCTGAAGTGTTGTAGCACGGATGAAGAATGGAGTAAGAGTAGGTGGGATGATGCTGATGTTCAACTTCGAGGTCTCTGATACCTATATTATATAGATAACTAAACCCGCTAACTCCGACACCACATTGCCTGTATTGAAGCCCAGCTCGCAAGGAGGGGCAACAGGTCAATCCGCGGCAATCGTCGTTCTCCTGACTCCCAACTCCCAGAGTGCACAATCTCGGCATGCCACTTGTCTTGAGCATCGCCGACGACGATCCGTTCGCCATTTCGTAGTGTAAGACGGCCTCGATCCCAGCGCAATCAATGCAGGGCTCAGCCAGCAGCCTCCGCTGCAGCAATGGCGGCTAACCGCTCCTCTTCCTTCTTGTCGCGAATTGCCTGGGTCTCGGCACGCAGCTTCTCGAGGTTCCAGGTTCCATCGTCCTCGGCTTCGTCTTCGTCTTCCGCTTCGTCTTCTTCGAATCTCCAGTTGCCGCTTTCGAATAGGGCACGACCGGTCGACTCCTTGGCTCTTCGGGCCTGTTCCTCGGCCGCCTTCTTGTCTAGCCGCTCTTTCTTCCACTTGGCGAAGGTCTCCGGGGTGACCGGGGTGAGACTGCCCGTGAGCTTGTGCCTCTCCGATTCCAAGAAATCCTCGAGGGTAAGTGTCTTGAGTGGCGATTTGTCCAGAAGAGCCTTCTCGGCAGCACGCTGTTCTTTGGTTTTAAGAACGAACCTGGAAGAGAACTAGTTAGTAAAAAAAACAGTGCCTCGGCATTGAGAAAGAGCGGAAATCTTACCCTGGGGGAAGAGCATGCTTATACTTGCACTTGTCGCCTCCGTTTGGACATATCCAAAACCAACCATACTTGCCGTCTTCGATGGCTTGAATGAAGTACTTGCAGACCTTGTCCGTCGTGGTAACTTGATTACCCTTCTTGGACAAGACAACCTTCCTCAGCTTCTCTTCGTCCCAGTCTTCCGAGGTTTCTTGTTTCTTCTTTTCCTCTTCCTCGCCCCTAGCATCTGTGTAAAGGTTCTTTTTCTCGGTCTTGCGCTCGATGGAAAGGTCGTGTGCGAACTTGCACTTCTTCCCCTTCTCGCAATTGCCCTTCTTAAAGAATATACAGACGACGGTCTTAGGATCGACACCGAATGGAACTTTTTGGACCTGAGCGGGCCTGTTGAGGAGGGCCTCCGCTTCCCGTTTGGCATCTTCGGCTGCCTTCTTTTCTCGCTCCCGGGCTGCCTTCTCCGCCGCTTTCCTCTTCTCCTCAGCACTGCCGCTGTTGGCCGCTGACGAAGTGATCTGTTTGATTTGCCTTTGTGCTGCGGCTCCTTTCTTATTCTTCATGCCAAACGTCTTGTCCTCGACAATCTTGGTGACGGACGGTTTCTTGCCTTTGCCCTCATCTTTCTTCTTAGGAGCCATCTTGATAATTGTAGGCGATACTGAATATTAACCAGGTGCAGAAGGTCCAATCGGGTCGTCGAGTGGTCGAGGGAGTCGGTTGTTCGGGAGTCTGATGGTATTTTGAGGGTTGCTTTGTGGCTGTCGAAGTCGCTCCGGCGGCTTCGCTAGTGGCGTCGGTGGGCGGGTTGCAGGTGACGATGGCGGGGACTGAAAGTTCCATAAGAGGCGCATAGAAATATGTCGAGTACGACCTCGTACGTCACATGACCTGGGGATTGTGGCTAGGTGGTGGCCCACATGTTCCAGCCACAAGCTGTGGGGGTCTGTATGCTGATATGGATTAATGGAAGCTCCAAGCTGGCCTCAATCCCGCATGCAACTGTTCCGATCATACCTATGAACAATACACCTTTGCGAAACCACCCCGCCAAGTTCGCGTCCATTCATTTGACATCTGTGCCCGGCCGAACAAACCAAGACGAGTGAACTGCAAGGTTAGTTCAGGTCCATCTATCCGAAAAGCCCTTCAGTTAATTGACTTCGCTTTTATTATAGTCTTACTCTAGGTCGTCTAATCCCCTACACTAAGACAGCCACATCGAGTTACCATGATCTCCGACAACGACTTGTACCGACTTGCCATTTTCCTCGGCTCGGTGGCCATGGTTCTGATTGTTGTATACCACTTTCTCGAGGTCAACTCCCAGGACAGTGCACTCGAGGAGAAAGCTGCAAAGGCTCAACCAGCTCAACCAAGAGCTGCAGCCGCAAAGCAGCCGGCGATGACGAAACAATAGTGATGGAAATTTACGGCTGACGAGGGACACTGAGAGGCGTTTAAGGGCTTAAGGGTGTACAAAAGGAAAGGGCAAGCGGCGATGCTGCATACGGTTTATGATCCGAGAGATAGGAGCTCCTCGATTACCGTGGTAGCCATGGTGGCATCACAATCCCCTCTACGCGATAAACATGTTCTCTGTCAATGATGCATTCAAGGAGGCATGTCTTGTTGTTATATCCAGTATGAAGAGACAATGGCTTTTGCGCAATGCTGAATTCGGGTTCCTAGACACTCCGTGGGTGCTAACATCAGACACCATTATCAAGAACCTCATACTAGGAGTTAATCCAAGCTTATTCCAATCAATGTATCCTTATCGATGGCACATATCAGGTAACTTAGCAGAATTCTGGCAAAGTTTCCAACGTGCCATCTTAACACTGTATTAACTCGACTTGTTCATCTAGTAGGGGAGAGGCCTACCAGTAGATAATAGTTACATGATCTCATGCTTTACCAGCTTTCATTGGTTAGATGCCGTCAGCAATATACTAAGCCGCATTAAGCTAAGCGGGCTTTCAAAAGTTCCCTGTAATTGGGCGGATTGAGAAACCAACAACAACCGTAAAGCACGCTTGCCTCCACCTGCATTGTCAGGAAGGGAGGTACGTACCCAGACTCTCTGCCACCCTAGCCCGGCCTTTTTCGCGCCCCTACAACATCCTACTTCTCTTCCCTGCCTACAAAGCGCGACATCTCCCTCACTTCTATCCTATCAATCTCGGTCTTCTCATTTTTCACACACCGAATCACCACCATATCCGTCACAACCGACAACAATCAACACGATTGATTCTATTGTTGATTTTTCTTGGCCTGTCCAGATACACACGAAGCCATTTAATTTTCTATACGTTTCTTTGCTGGCTGCCCACTCATTCGTCAGTCGCGCACACGTCACCATTCTTGCGAGTCGACGCTCTTCCGCACAACAGCGTGTACTCCCCTGCCACCAAACGGCTCCTTATCGTATATCTTACGAACAGCGAAAGTTGGGAAATCGCGCAGCTTCGCCGTCCCTGCCTCATTTTCCACATCTTCGCGTTTGAGCCAGGCCCGGTTCATTTGCCACTTGCCGCACATTCCTGCCCAAGTGAAGCGGCTTTGCTAGTTGCGGTCTAATCTCAGCAACGCGACACATCGACTTTCCCGTCACCCACTTCTTTTTGCAACCATCCCAGCCAAAATGTCGGGCAAGCTTGACCAGTCCCTCGACGAGATCCTCTCTACTCAACGTCGTGCTGCTGGCGGCCGTCGCCGAAGCCAACGCCGCTCTTCCGGACGACCCGCCCCTGCCGCTCCCATCGGTGGTGTCCAGAAGAACCTAAAACAACCTCGTGCTGCCGCGACCAAGCAGGCTCCTGCCAAGGCTACCGGTGGACATGGAGAGAGCAAGGTTGTTGTCAGCAACCTGGTAAGTCATCAACATCTCGACCAGAGTCCATGAACATCTGCTGACCGATATTCCCTCAGCCTAAGGATGTGAACGAGAACCAGATTAAGGTATGTTTCCGCTAAGGCTCTGGCCTGTGGAATTTCGTCGACATCTTCCTTGCATCATATGCGCGTATCCTAAACGACCGGTATGGTTATGATCGAGGTCGGACCGGACTATTCCTTAGCCGAGCAGACCCTGTTGAGCAGCCTTGTCTCCTTCCCCATGAGCACTCGTATCTTGCGCAGCTGCAATGTGGGAAGTTGAGCAGATTCATGTCGCACTTCTATGTTGTTCGTCTCTAGGAGGCTTGGCAACCCTCCTCTCGCAGGCAGCAATGTGCAGACCAACCCGAATCTTGGCATTCCGCAACCAGCGACCTCTCGGGTTTATCTCTCGAGGCTTTCCCCCGATGGAGGCCTGCTGCCCTCCGGAGGGGATGGCTTCAACCCAGCGAGCATAGCAGTGAGCAAGATAGCACAGTAGATTCTAGTGTGTCCCGGCTGTGGCCTAGTCGCATCGGCCCATCCAGAAGCGCCCGGGCGGCAAGATATCATTCCCAGAGCAGGCTTTCCCAAGACTACCCGCGTAACCGTCTGATGATGGTGGAAGATGGCCTTGGTTCCGAACTGCACAAGGCGGGGCGTGCAATTCGGGATTGGGCAGAGACTACCTAGGTCGTCACTGATGTTAAGAGGGATATTTTGGATTGTAACGTTCCGCGGGAAAGCCTAGTCCTGTTACGACGAGCAAGCGGATCCGCGTTGGGGACCGGCCAGCTCGTGGTTGTTCCACTTGTCAAAATGGTGCTGATAGGCATACTAACGCTCACTGCATGCTCGTTGATGCTGATGCTTACCGTGGGCGATTTCCCGTACCGGCGTACTCGAGAACCGAATCGGATGGATTAGCGCCTTGCTTATACATCGAGTGGATTTCATATAACTGACCTGCATTCCCACCATAGGAGTACTTCAAGACCTCGGTTGGCCCCATCAAGAGAGTGGAGGTTTCGTATGGTCCTGGAGGCGTCAGCCGTGGCATTGCCACGGTTACCTTTGCCCAGCTTGATGGCGCTAGCAAGGCTTTCAATGCTCTGAACGGCATCCTCGTTGACAATCGTCCCATTAAGGTAAGCTCGAATTTAGGTCGCCGTCTTTTTCAGTCAGCTCACACAATCAAGATCGAAATCGTCGTTGGCGGTGCCAAGGCTGCCCAGGTTGTCCCTCCTGCGAAGACTCTGACCGAGCGCGTCACGCAACCAAAGGCTCAGCCTAAGTCTGCGGCGAACGATAAGAAGAAGGAGGCCGCTGGCAAGGCGGTTGGTTCTGGTGCACGCGGCCGCGGCGGCAAGAAGAAGCCCCGCAATGCTCGCCCAGCCAAGAAGACTACGGAGGAGTTAGATTCGGAAATGGCTGATTATTTCGAGTCTGGAAATCAGCAGAACAATGAGAACGCTGACGGTGGAGCCCCTGCTGCCACCAACGGCGGTGACGCTCCTATGGACGACGAGATCATGTAGGAGGCTGCGGAGGTCGTAACTGGTGAGCGACCACGGTTGGTTTGAGATTGGAGGATCGAGCTGGCTTTCACCAGTCCTTCGGCAGTTTTCAGCACCGTTTGGTTTGACATTGCGCATACGATGGTAGGGGCAGGCTTACGTTGATTTTCTCTCCGGTTCAGCTTCCTCCTTTCTCCATTGTGAGGTGGCCTGCTATCTAAGCTGGGTCAAACTGTATTTTAGGTTCTACATACGCAAAGGGACATAATGGCAGGGGGGGATCATGATACCATGCTTTGCTGTTAGGATGACTACATGACCAAAGAGTGATTTGATGACTACAAATGCTTGTAAACCGGTTGATGCAATAAGGCAAGTCACAGAGACGACACCGTGTCCCGAAGATCACCACATGTGTAGATTTAACTGGAAATCGAATTGCCTATCTCTCCGCACTTATCCTTACCCCTAGCCCTCTCATGACCACGGTTATGGTATAATAACTGGTAGATAAGTATATGGCTAGTTTTCCACTGACTGCGCGTCTTGCCTGAGTGTCTATCTATTTCTACATCCTACGCAAGACCGCCTATTTTATTATCTGCATTGCGCCTCTATCTCGGTACGGCCTGGCTCGTCTTACCCAACATGTAGAGAATGCAGAGACAGCCAAGTGCGTAGACCAGCGTGTGTCTGGCTAGACCAGGGGCCTCGGGGCGCTCTTCCCCTTCTCGGCTACCTACCTGATGACATGATTGGTATCTAGAGGTACTTCTTGAACCTGGGAGACGATGCCCGTTAGCAGCTGATCATTTCCCACATCGCAAACACACCCACATCGGTAAGCCGGGCTGCTCAAGTTTTTGCGTGGAGGATCGTAGAACAGAGGAGAAAAGGGAGCAGAGAACTCACTTATTAACGACCCTCTCGATACCGTCGCAGCCGAGCTTCAGGACGTCCATGCGCGGGCCGTAGGAGAAGCGGACGAAGTGGTGGCAGGGGGAGTCGAAGAGGTCGCGGCGGCGCGAGGGGTTCAGGTCGAAGAAGATGCCGGGCACGACGATGACCTTCTCCTCGAGGCAGGCCTGGAAGAAGTTGAGGCCGTCGGAGATGGGTCCCGGGAGGCCCTCGAGGTTCAGCCACAGGTAGAAGGTGCTGTCGGGCACGTACTTGATGACGAAGCCCATGTCGCGCAGCCGCCGCACCACGTAGTCGCGCTTGTCGCGGAAGTGCCGCTGCAGCGCCGCCATCTCGCGCTGCACCAGCCCCGGCTCCAGCATCGGCACCGCCGCCTCCTGGAACGGCGCGTTGGCGCCGCCGTCGAGGTACGAACCGCAGGAGCCAATACTAATACACATTGTCGAGCGTCAGCATCGACTTGTTCCGTTTTCGTAGGTAATTAGGGGAGGAGAGGGAGGTTGCGCCTAGGGTGTATATCTACGTATGTGGGGACTCACGCCTTGATGAACTCCTTAGGTCCCAGGATCCACGCGATACGCCAGCCGGGAAGGCGGAAGCGCTTGGTGAGCCCGTCGATGATGAGCACGTCGTCCTCGTCGACGTCGTCGACGTTCTCGGCGGCCGAGATGGTTGTCCCGTCGCAGTTGCTCGTGTAATTGTAGCCCGAGTAAAACTCGTCGCTGATGAGCGTGGCCCGCCCGCGGCAGATGTCCTGGATCTCGGCCAGCTCCGGGTTCGCCACGACCCTGCCAGTGGGGTTCCGCGGGTTGGAAGTCAGGATGACCGAGGTACCTCGCGCGATCTCCGTCGCGATGTTGTCCGGGTGGATATGGTAACCGTCCTCCTCGGAGAGAGGCACGGGGATAGCGGCGAACTTTGCAAGTGTCAATCGAGAAAGGAGGTCTCAACATCGCGGGTTTTGGTGACAGCTTACGTTCTTGAAAAGCGACAACATCTCGTTGTACGCCGTGTAATCGGGGATGAAGAAACCGACGTAGGCGTTGTTGAGCACGGCCGCAATACGGATCAAGCCAGCTCGGCCACCAGGGACGATGGCGACGTTCTCCCAGGTATACTTGCTGTCCTTGTCTTGGCGGTGCATCTCGTTGTACATGTGAGCTACAGCCTCGCGCAGGGGTTTGATACCGGCCGTCGGGCCATACTCTCTGGCAGCCAGAGAGATATCGATGACCTGGGGGCGCTGGAAGCAGCCCTCGATATCATCTTCGACCTCCGGAGCACCTTGACCAAGGTTGGCCCAGTTGTGCGGCTCCTCCATGAAGCCGTACTCAGCCGCGCGCTCCGTGCACCTGCCTTTGAGTCAGTAAAGCGTATGCATCAATTGAAATGAGTTAAGGTAGGTGTATATACCAGACCACGCCCGTGGAGGCACGGGTTGCATCCAAGCCAGCATGAGGGAGATGGCCCTCGTGTGCTGCACGGAACTGGCGGTGGATCTTGGAGCTTGTTTCTATGGCAAGAGTCAGTGGAATGGTTGTTCTACCTCTCTTTCTTATATCCCCTTTTCTTCTTCGTTAAGACGATCCTCGTCGATGCCAAGAGCCAAGACGAACACAATGCTGCTGGTTTAAGTTCGAGACACAGCAGCGGATGTGGTTGCTTGGCGGTGTAGCTGAGACGGGGGCTGATGGGCGGGGTGATAGCATTATCGACGGAAATGCGATATGTATCTACCCCGTAAACAACGTGCAAAGTTTACATACCTTGAGCACCAGGCTCACTTGTACTGAACCGTCTAGAGGGACGGGGCTCGCCCGTATTGCGATTCATGGAAAACTTGCGGCCGCTGAACATCCTGACGGTTTAATCGCAGTCTAGCCTTTGGTGAGGGGGTTGTTAACGTTTCTCGCAACTCGGGCTCCCACCACTGTGAGAGAATTCCGTTCTTTTCTAATTTAAAAGGTCCAGAGATGATCAATGTTTCGCATCTAGTGTTAGAGACCAGAAGGAAAGAAAAATAAAAATAAGACTGAAGAAGTAGAGGGAATAAAAAAAACAAAAAATAAAAGCAGTTTGTAGGTGAAGGAGGACTTGCGGTACGTGATACTCTTTTCCTTGGCACAGGGATTACTTAATTAGGTACTTGGACTGATCTCAGGCTGAGATTGGGGAGTGACCGAAAAATTTACGAAAATATTCAGGACCCACCGCTACACAACCGCTGTAAAGGTCGCCAGGGTTAATAACTCTAACGTTAGGCTGCATCTATAGTCACCCAGCACAAAAAGTCGGGTGGAAATTCGTGTAGATCTCTTCTTGGTGGTAACACAAGTTAGAGTAGGTAAGCAGGTAAGTAAGGCGCCGAAAGGACACAACCTAACCTGCCGAAGCTGGGAATTTGTCGGTGTTCCCCTTTTCCTTTCGGGGCTGCATTCTTGGTGGAGACGCAGGTGGTCTCGGCAATGCCGTGATTTTGCCCTGTGCTGTCGTGTGTGTCGGTACGTTGTACTACGTAAGCGTCTGTTTTGTTACTACAGTAAGGAAAGTTGTGCATCTTCGGTGTTTTAGATCGGCAGACCGTTCGCTGTCCGATCCATCCTGGATACGAAGTCGTATAGGTACTCGGCATTCAGGGCATACCCCCTGAGGAGCCTCTTGATATTGAGTTCACTTCGAAGAATGATCGGCAGTTGAGGTCGTACCTGGATGCTGGAGGGAACCTGCGGAGATTACAGAAATAGGCAATCTAGTAATACAATCCTACCATACCCGGTAAAGGTCCCGAAGGGCACTTCTCCGGGAAGTTGCCATATGGCAAGGCGACCACGATATTGTATGTTCTCTCTGAGGCTTACTTTGCATGCATTGGCTCGTAAGGCAGCCGATCCTTACCTTTGAGTTATTCTACCTAATGGGATTCTTCTGTGTTACTCTGACTTGGGTGAGAAAAAGTACGAACTGGGTGGAAGAGATTTACCTCGTAATACCAGACTTACTCATATGTCAGTCATGTTTATCGAGAAGAAACACAGAATATGCACCTACTAATAAGTATGCAGTCATCCGATCCAGGCTTCAACGGTGATCGCCAAGGTTCTACATCCTAAAGCTTGGCCTTCAATGTTGCAACTGCAGATCGACAGGATCTCTTATGTTTATTCTGTGACGCCTCATCAGGTTTCAGGTCTGAGCCTGAGTACCTAAGTACGTAGTACATGGTACGAATAATTTCCCGTCTGGTCGCAGGCAGGCATGGCAGCGACTTCGCGAGCAAGAAAGGCGGGCGGGGACGCCTCCGGACGATCCAACGCCAGCCGCTTGCCCCACTTCCGCTGGAACACTGGAACGCTGGAACGCTGGAACGCTGGAACGGCCGGGTGGCTGTGGCTGAGCCGAGTTTTGCTTACATAAGAATCCCAATGCGGCTGGGAAAATCACTAAACGCGTGCCCTGGGGATTCCGACGCGTCACAGACTTTTCCTACGCGGTATGAATCTCCAAAATGTGCCAGCGGGCATAGGACGAAAGCGCCATATCGGGAAACCGAATTTACTAAACCATAAAGCCGGAATTGTAACACTGTGACGGGAGTTACAAGATCACCGATAGCATCGCAGATTTCTGAGATGATATTTTAGGAACCGGGGCTTACTGAGAATTGCGAAGGGCCCGGCAGCAAAACGACATCTGAGGTCACATCCTGCCGCGACATTTTCTGTCTTGGCATAATCTTTCTTTTGACGGCCAGGAGTATCCGGACAGGAACTTCTGAATCCTCCTAGGACCCTGCGACCGAGACAATCTGACCAAGTGCCGACGATCAACATGGCGCTCATAGTCGACAAGCACCGGCCGCGCTCTCTCGATGCGCTGACATACCACGCCGAGCTGTCCGAGAGACTCCGTTCCCTGGCCCAAAGTGGCGATTTTCCTCACCTCCTCGTCTACGGGCCCTCGGGCGCCGGCAAGAAGACGCGCATCGTGGCCACCCTGAAGGAGCTGTACGGGCCAGGCGTGGAGAAGATCAAGATAGATGCGCGCGTGTTCCAGACGAGCAGCAACCGCAAGCTCGAGTTCAACATCGTCGCCTCGGTCTACCACCTCGAGATCACGCCATCCGACGTCGGCACCTACGACCGCGTCGTCGTCCAGGACCTACTCAAGGAGGTCGCCCAGACCCAGCAGGTCGACCAGTCCGCCCGCCAGAAGTTCAAAGTTGTCGTCATCAACGAGGCCGACCACCTCACGCGCGATGCCCAGGCCGCCCTGCGCCGCACCATGGAGAAGTACAGCCCGAACCTGCGCCTGATTCTGCTCGCCAACAGCACCGCCAACATCATCGCGCCCATCCGCAGTCGGACCCTGCTCGTGCGGGTCGCCGCCCCCACGATAGACGAGATCTCAGACGTGCTCGCCGTGTCGGCGAAGAAAGAGGGATGGCCCGTCGTCAAGGGTCTACATAAGAGGATAGCCGAAGAGAGTGGACGGAATCTCAGAAAAGCACTGTTGATGTACGAGGCGGTTCACGCGCAGAAGTACGTCTAACTCTATGCTCCCCCCTTGCGCGTGCATGCCCGCCTGCTAACATGACACCTCCCAGTGAGAACGTGACGGACGACACGTCCATCCCGCCGCCGGACTGGGAGGCCCTGGTCTCGCAGATCGCCAAGGAGATCATGGAGGAGCACTCGCCGGCGCGCATCCTACAAGTCCGATCAAAGCTCTACGATCTCCTCACGCACTGCATACCCGCCACGACGATCCTCAAGACACTGACTTTCAAGCTCATTCCCCAGATAGACGACGACCTCAAGTGGGAGGTCATCAAGTGGTCCGCCTTCTACGAGCACCGGATCAAGACGGGGTCCAAGGTCATCTTCCACCTCGAGGCCTTCGTGGCCAAGTTCATGCGGATATTTGAGATGTACCTGATGAGCATGGAAATGTAAGAAAAGGTAAAGGGGCGGGTTTGATGAACTATTTCGGAGATGTCCCCGAGGCGTCAAATTGGGCGATCGTTCCGGCGTTTTTGGCTTGGGTCGTTATGGAGAGCGGCTCTGTATTATGGCCTCAATCAAACATGACACTTTGAAACCTCGGCCGCCTCTAGGGCTGTTACGGATACCCATCGGTATTGAGGTGAACTTGCCGGTCAGATCCTGCGGGCAAGCTTCTACACGTTCAAAAGCCATGTGGGTACCACCACGTGAGCCACTTCCTGCGTCCATGGAGATCTTAGGGGGTAGTGGTCCCCTAAACTCTGTGCCGCTCACGTCGGTTATGAAGAAGAAGCATCCTGAAGCCCGAGCCGAGGGCATACACATAGTTGCCGATTATCGGTCACGCAGCAATTGAACGCTAGCTCGGACTCTTATAACCAACCATAGAATACCTACCCTTGCTTAACCTCCGTCCGTCCCAGTAATCCGGTTCAGACATATTATTAACCGATACCACCTAGCGCACATAACCGGCTCCTGCATACCGATTGCTGCTAGATGATATCAGCGTTTCCCCATGGAGAAGTGGATATACGCGAGGTAGGTCAGCCGAGGGCGCGTGGTTCGGCGCCCGGCCAAGTTGGCTGCAAGACAGCCAGCCAGTCGAGGCGTCTGGACGGGCGTGATATATGCCCCCCGCCTCCGCAACCAGTCAACTAGCTTCCATTTTATCCATATCGCCAAGGCCGACCCGAAGTTTAGGTACCTATCCCGGGAGAGGATAAGTAAGGTTAGTTATTCCCCTCTGCCGAAGAGGGAACCCTCCCCGCGCGCGCCCTTTTTAGTCGGCCCTTATTGCTTTAATACTGCTACTATTACTTGTTGGAGAGCGTTCGTCAGCTGGGGGAACGCTCCCCCACCCAACCGAAAACGGCGGGACGGGACTGATCGAGTCGTGGTAGCATTACGTGATAAGGCAGCCAAGCGCCGAGGACGAGACGCACAACATACTCGAATTCGACTCGGCACAGAAGAGAATGGAATAAACACGGCCGGGACAACCCCCAGATGAATGGTTGGATGGATGGCAATATCTGGGCAAGCCTGGGCAGAGAGAGAGATGTCGAACCGTCAACTTCTTGTCCACTTACTGGTGATTAGCGCATACATGGTTGTCTTTGAGGGCCTCGGGGGTCTTCCCCTACTGCTGCGCCAGAGGCAATGATGTAGTGCCAAGGGCCAAACTCCCGTGGTTTCGACCTACCTACCCCGGAACGAGGGACGACGAGGAGGTTTAACCGGATTTCGTAATCTTACTATCTGCTACAGGCCACAGGGTATACCTACCCACGACGCTTGCCAATGTCTTGGACCGTGGAGGATATCTGTTACCGCCAGACCGTTGATTGAGACCTACGCAATTCGTATGTACTGACGAAAGAGGCTCATACGGGGGCACTACGGCATATGGCTTCAATTGCCCTTCGGGAAACGCCCCCCGGCCGTCTTATGTCCTGAGCTAGGGGGAAGGGTAGCACAACTAGTCCGTGTCAGTAGATGAGCCAAATGCAAATGCGGGGGTTGAGGGGTTATTTGGAGATACGCAAGCGGCGCGCGGGTGGAGACCAACCCCTTCCTTTCTAGGGCTGGACTGGGCTGGTGTGATTTATGATTGGGGGAGGGTTTGCTGTCGACTCGCGCTCCGGGAGCCCAGGTGGGTATCGAAGAAGGACAAGTTCAGACCACCAGAGCTCGCCGGGGTCGATAGAACTCTGATATAGGAGTTGTGCTTGTTCCAAGAGTAACGTTAGTGTATTGCTTCCTGGCCATGCCATGCGAGGTCTTCATTGGTAGCAAAATAGGTGGGATGACATGTTGCTATTTACGGCGGGAGGGTTATATTAGCTACGTTGCATCATGAGTTTTACGTTTTTCGCCTAGCTTGCGATTTAAGAGTAAAATCGACCGTTAGAAAATTCGTGCGTCTTCATGTATAATGTAGAAGTAAACTGTCAGCATCTTCATCCCCTCCCTCGCGCTGCTCCACCCCAGCAGCTCCTGCTCCTGTCACTGGGGATCCTCACGGAATAGCCATCCGGAGTTACGTTCTGGACCTTGTAACAGCAGCATGGGAAATTGGTGAGAGCTCCATCAACACAGGTTGAATTATGTAGTTAGCTGTCCTATCGAAGCCGGTCGAGCGGAAGCCCCACTAAGCACACCGGACGGGTTCCATTTCCCCCAACTCTGGTGGTTGAATCCGCTGAGCGATCCTTTTCGCATTTAATTTTGCCGTTTCGCGAGAGCTAATATAAAAAGTGCCTCTCCCGGACAGCAACCCCTCGTAGTCTTCTGCCCGTGTCTTTTTCTCCCCCTCTCCACCATCCTTCCCCCTCCTCGACTTCCTGTCTCTAAACTCTTGTCTGTTGCTATTTCGTACTCGTTGCTACTAGCTGCTGTAGTTACACCATCTTGTTAAACCGACATATACCGCCGGGCAGAGATTGGGATTTGACAATTGCTTACTTGCCACCAAATACCCCGCAAGAAGCTACCCCCTTTCGTACACACAACGCCATGGCCGAGTCGGAGAACAAAAGCCCAGTGGTCGCTGAGGCCCATCTGGTCGACACTTACCGTAGGGACCCAAATTCCAGAGGCTGTTCTCATGGTAGCTTGCTAACAAAGGCCGGCAGACCCTCCCAAGAAGATGCTCGAGAGTAAGCTCCAGTCCTGAGGAGCCCGCCCTGCTTTTATAGGAGCGGGCGCGCTATACAGTGCGGAGGACCAGGCTAACATCAAACCAGAGCATCCCAGTAAACCTCATATTGGCAGTAAGTCAACGGATTTCGAGTGCCGTCCAGTTCATAAGTCGTAGCAGCGGGGTTTTCTAACCCAAACATAGGCCTCGAGGAGTACCAGCAGATGTACAAGGAGTCTATCACAGAGCCGGAGAAGTTCTGGGGCACAAAAGCCAGGGAATTGTTGACGTGGCAGAGAGACTTCCAGACTGTCCGATCTGGATCCCTGGAGAACGGCGATGTCGCTTGGTTCCTCGAGGGCCAGCTGAACGCCTCTTACAACTGCGTGGACCGCCATGCCCTGAAGGACCCAAACAAGGTCGCCATCATCTACGAGGCCGACGAGCCTAATGAGGGCCGCAAATTAACTTACGGCGAGCTCCTGCGGGAGGTCTGCAGGACCGCCAACGTCCTGAAGCAGATGGGTGTGAAGAAGGGAGACACCGTCGCCATCTATCTGCCCATGATTCCGGAGGCCATCATCGCCTTCCTCGCCATCTCCAGAATAGGCGCCGTCCACTCGGTCGTCTTTGCCGGTTTCTCGTCGGATTCCCTGCGCGACCGTGTCATCGACGCCAATTCCAAGGTCGTCATCACGTCGGACGAGGGAAAGCGGGGAGGCAAGCTGATCGGCACCAAGAAGATCGTCGACGACGCCCTGAAGCGGTGTCCCAACGTCGCCCACGTCTTGGTCTACAAGCGCACCGGTGCCGAGATCCCCTGGACGGAGGGCCGAGATTTCTGGTGGCACGAGCAGGTCGAGAAGTGGCCAGCATACTGCCCCCCCGAGGTCGTCAACGCCGAGGACCCCCTTTTCCTGCTGTACACCTCCGGCTCGACCGGAAAGCCCAAGGGCGTCATGCACACGACAGGCGGTTATCTGCTCGGAGCCGCGATGACCGGAAAGTACGTCTTCGATATCCACGACGGCGACCGGTACTTCTGCGGTGGTGACGTCGGTTGGATCACCGGGCACACTTACGTCGTCTACGCGCCCCTCCTGCTGGGCGTCTCTACCGTCGTCTTCGAGGGGACGCCCGCTTACCCCAACTTCTCGCGGTACTGGGACATCGTCGAGAAGCACGAGGTCACCCAGTTCTACGTCGCGCCCACCGCCCTGAGATTGCTTAAGCGCGCCGGAGACGAGTACGTCAAGCACCACATGCCGAAGTTGCGGGTTCTGGGCTCGGTCGGAGAACCGATCGCCGCGGAGATTTGGAAGTGGTACTTCGAGGTCATCGGCAAGGAAGAGGCACACGTCGTCGATGTGAGTTGCTACGGTAGCTATAACCGCCCCGAAACGCATACTAACTAGGCACAGACATACTGGCAAACCGAGACGGGCTCGAACGTGATCACTCCCCTGGCCGGTGTGACGCCGACGAAGCCGGGAAGTGCTTCTCTGCCCTTCTTCGGCATCGAGCCGGCCATCATCGACCCCATCACCGGCGAGGAGGTACCCGGAAACGACGTGGAGGGCGTGCTGGCGTTCAAGCAGCCGTGGCCGAGCATGGCCAGGACCGTGTACGGGGCGCACAGGAGATACATGGACACGTACCTCAACGTGTACAAGGGCTACTACGTAAGTTTTGCACAAACTGATTCACCCTTCCTCTCCCCTTCCGGAGAGAATTTTCCCCAGCATGGGTGCGAGCCTAATCGACTGACAACGGGACGCACAGTTCACGGGCGACGGCGCGGGCCGCGACCACGAGGGCTTCTACTGGATCCGGGGCCGCGTGGACGATGTGGTCAACGTCAGTGGGCACCGGCTGTCGACGGCGGAGATAGAGGCGGCGCTTATCGAGCATCACGCGGTGGCCGAGGCGGCGGTGGTGGGCGTGGTGGACGAGCTCACTGGGCAGGCGGTCAACGCGTTCGTGTCGGTCAAGGACGTGGGCCCCGGCGGGGCCGTCGGCGAGGCGCTGCGCAAGGAGTTCGTCATGCAGGTGCGCCGCAGCATCGGGCCCTTCGCCGCCCCCAAGGCCGTCTTCGTCGTCCCGGACCTTCCCAAGACCCGCTCCGGCAAGATCATGCGCCGCATCCTACGCAAGATCCTCGCCGGCGAGGAAGACCAGCTCGGCGACGTTACGACTGTGAGTATCCCAACCCCCTACTTTGACCCTCTGTGGCCTTGCTGTTGCTGTTACTATCACGTTTGTTTTCATGTGGATTTAGAATCGTCGGAGTCAAATCCGTGAGCGCTAATTTTGTCTCCCACCTGTAGCTGTCCGATCCCTCTGTCGTAGAAAAGATCATCAATGTCGTCCACGAGCAGAGGAAGAAGTGAGCGGACCCCATACCGAGGATCGGGCGTAGTAGGTAATAGAGTGCGGGAGCGCTTGGGTGAGTGATACCACGGCATGGCACACCCCTTGAGACGCTTGATGGCGTCCACGTTCGTACAGCCCGGTCCGGTGGCGACGGACTCGACGAGGACGTTGGATGTTGGGGTAGCACCACATACATCACGTACATACATCGGTGCAGTCGCTTTTGTCTGTCTGTCTGTCTGTCTCTCTGTCTCTGTCTGATTATATGTATCTTGTCAGGCTATTACTATCACGGGCGCTAGGCTAAGCAGGTCCATGGGAAAGCGGGCCGGAACGAAGTCCTCCCCTTCCCATGATGCAGGGGTTACGGGTTACCACCTCCTGGTCGCACCATATGTTTGTAATGTAGGTAGACACTAGGGGGAGCGGATATATCTATCTATCGGTTTATCTATCTGTTTATCTATGCATGTCCGTAGGTATATCCACTCGGGTTTTCCTAGTTACCCACCAGAACGTGTAAGACGTGCTTGATTCCTGTTGCAGCCCTAACCCCCACTACCAGCTTCCATCGCATCTACTGTTGGGCCTCCACGGCGCACCGCTTTTGCACCACTCCGTGGAGAATGTAAGTTTTCAAAATCATCTTATAGGACCTAGTGTGAACAGAAGTGTTGCAATTCTTCAGTCTGGGATGTGGGATGCTGTTCTAATTGGGAGTAGTCTAGGTAGGGGTTTTCTCCTTGGCTGACATAGCCTAGACCCTTTTTTGTCCTGCAAGCCTTGGGGCCCCAACAAAGCCCTTTCAACAAATCACCACATCTACCGACACCTAGTAGCTAAATATCGGAGTCTGTTAGCAAGAAAACAAGAAAAGGACATTGCTGGGTTGGAGGCCCGCCACTCAACCCCGGGGTTCGGAATGCATCACACTCCCTCATTGCAGAGTCTCCCGAGACGATCCCCTCTCAGCTGGTGCGCCGGCTAGTAGAAGATAATAGTAGTGGTATGTTGGGATTCGTACGACATTCTTTACCAGTTACGTACCTTCTACGGTCCTTAACGCCTTCTTCATCTACATAGCTAGAGACATACGTACGTCTTCTCTCTCTCACGTGCAGTCGGTGCATGTTGTCTCGGGGAAAGCGCGATGCCCGGTGACGTCTTACTTTTATACGTACCCCCCCTTCGCCCCGCCCCCGCCATCGCGGCTCACGGGGGAGTGTGGAGAGGTCCCTACCTAACTTCCCATCCGAACCCGTCGTTTTGCGCATCGGATTTACGGGACACAACGGGCTCGGGATTAAAGACACGGATAGACGCGAAGACCTACGTACGTCTGCTTAGACTGACGTATACGTAGGCGCCAAGCACCTGCTCCGCCTCGCTCGGCAAAACCGCCACCCGTTCCTCCCTTTAGGTTCGGGCGCTGATCTGCTGAGGCGCCATGCTATGCATGCTCGGGTTGGTGCTCTTGCTTGCTTGGGGGCTGGCTTGTTTCGTTATACAGGAGGTGCGTTTTGAGGGGTTTTGCTTTCTGGCAAGTCTGGATGCGTGTGCGGACACAGCCGCGCATTCACCAGGTCTAGGTATGATTGATAACTCAGATCCCTCTAGGCTGATTTGACCTCAGATCGATGTGTGTGCGTATTTCAGTTGATATAGCCTATCGGGCCTTTTGCGCATGTGTATGTGTACGTGTACCCAAGTAGGTGTGTGGTACGTATGTTATGTGTTTTGTGCCTCCGATAAGCGGCTACAAGGCATTTCATTCACCTTGAATGGCATCTCCCAAGATGGAGTAACGTTTATACCGATTATTTCCTGAATGAGCCCTATTAACTATAGGCTACAGCGCCCGCAAGAAGTAAGCATTCCCATCTTACGCAACGCGGCAACAAAGGCCTTCAGAATACTGCTAAAGGCTTAGCTTGGGTTGGGGGGTTGGGGGGGTGGGTTTCGACGCGGGACGGGGACGCGTCATGGGCGAGCCTTGGGAGCTGACCCGAGTGTCAACTGTGAGTGAGGGTGCTGTTGCGAGGTGTGAAAAGCAGACAAGCCGCTACCGCTTGGCGGGGCTTGCGCGATACCGTACAGGATGTACTGTATGTTACCAGCCTAGGATGCGTGCGTTGCATAGGTGGGCATGGAATTGATGAAACTCTCAACTATCGATTTCTTCTGTGAACCGAGAGAAAGAGGGGAAACAAGCGCGTAAATGCTGCCGTTTACTGTACTATATATAGAGACCGTGTGCCAGATGCGTTATCAAGGCGCTTATTCAGCCTCTATCCAGTTGATACAGAGGCATGCCATCCAACGAACAGTACTGTAGGTACTGTCGCGACGGCGCTGAGAACTAACGGCACAGCGTAGGCCAAGGCCGAAGAGACCTTCAACGTGGCAAGGCAGAAAGGCGAATTCGGAGAAGAGCGTAATTCGAATCTCGCATCTCGAAAGAGGTGGATCCCGACTCTTTATAATTAATAATCTCTTTCGGACTCTTTTAGAGTTGCTTGTGCAGCCGATGATTCTCAAACGTAGTTGGGCCCTGAAACATGACGGGAGAGGTAAGACTAAATATGGCGCGGGGGAGTTTATTTCATCTTATCGTTCACCAAAATTAGACTAGGTGCCTAGAAAAACACTGGTCCCCTGGTACGTACTCGGTAATACAGAAGGACATATATATCACTCATTGCGTATTGATTACTTTTTGTTGCCCGTATTCATTTCAATTAGAATTACTATCGGGTTATCATACGATAGCTGCCATGTGTTTACCCCCTTATTAGCCCAATAATTGTTAATCGTAGCCATATCTCCCCACGCTAACATTGAGACCCTTTAAGTCTCAGGTCGTCTTCATTCCAGTAACGCGCCAGTGATATCAAATATCATAAGTTAGTGGAGGGTTTCAACACGGGCACTTACCGTCCAGCCCTACGGTATCAACACTGTGTTAGTAGTACGTGGTATTGACCAAAGTTGCCGGCTGCCAAGCAATCCATTTAGCACCAAGGAGCAATCGGGAGGCGCAGGGGTTAAACTCATGTTACCCCGGCTGACCGGCAACGGGGTGTGCAGGGGAGCGAGTCTCGCCCTCGTTTGAGTGGCCAGAGTCGGGTGGCTGTACCAAAAGTACCTCGCCCGCCATCAATCCATCCACCCACTCTCACCCTTCACATCCGTACGTATTGGTGTTGTGTCGGTAAGCAAGCAGTCGTCAGCAGCAACAGTCCAGTCAAGTCCTGCGCTCGTTGCGCTACATAGCCAAACCAACCCACCCATCCACGGAACGAGCTAGCCTTTTCCTTCGGTTTCCTTCACTTCATCCCGTCGTGGACTGTTCTATTTTGCACTCTTCATATATTAGAAAGATATCTTCGAAGACTTCCACAAGTAATTCCCTTGTCGGAAGCGCGGTGGTATCTCAATCCAATCTCCGGATTTAGCGACGGTCAAGTCGGTCGGGCGTCGACTCGTTCCAAGCCGCTACCTACAACTCCCTAAACGCCGAGCCGCGTTTCAGCATCTCGAATACCCCCCCGTCTTGGTAACCATCAACCGTACAATCACCACAACGTTCGAGGATAGGTAGTCGTGTCCACTCCAATTCCCAAGGCCTTTCGTGATCGGGCGGGCGGTTCAATCGACGGCAATTGGCGGCCTGGGCGACACGCACAACGGCAGCGACCATCGATTTGGATCACGAGTTGCGTGGAGACGAAGACCTTCAACCTTTAGCATACTAGTCCTCCACCATTTTCCCTTTCTTTTTTTGCATGAACTTTCGAAGAAAAACATAACCGTCCTCCCCTTTACGGGGCTCATATACTCCCAATGCGCAGTATCTTCAAGGCCGCAGCCGCTCTGCTGCTCGCCATATCGCAGTCATCCGACGCCCATTCCGTCAAGAGAAACCCTCTGAACTACGTTACCCGCCTCGACAACCCAGTATTGCACACGCCGTCGCATCGGGTTCATGCTTATTCGTCATTCGACCTAACTTTCTTATTACACGCAGAGAAACAGAAAATACGAATATCACTAGAGCCTAACCATGATATAATACCAGATTCAATAAGTATAACACACCTTGGCCCCGACGGCACCATTCAGCGCCATGAGGAGGTCCACCGGACGAACCACAGAGTCTTCAAGGGCCGCGCCTTCGTACAGTACCCGGGCCATTCGGAATGGGTAAACTCGGGCTTCGCAAGGATAACCATCAGTCGAGACGGACCGAACCCCCTCTTCCAAGGCGTCTTCAGGATCAATGGGGACCATCACCATGTTGTCACAGCCTCCAGTTACAGGCGAGCACGGGTCGACGGAGATCCCGACGTCGCTATAGCTGATGACGAGTACATGGTCGTCTGGAGGGACACGGATGTCTTGCAGGACCCTGTCTACTCCCACGACGAACTGAAGCGAGGTCTCGGTTTTGGTGGGAGCACGTGTGAATCCGATAGCTTGCAGTTCAACGCCGAAGACACCCATCCGGTCCACCTTGGTCTGGACCTTCGCAACGCATCCTCGGTTGGGACGAGTGCGCTTTTCGGCCGACAGATTGATGGGACGACGGGTGGGAATGGCGCCGGTGTCAACCTGGCAAGCACCATTGGCTCGACCGCCGGCTGTCCCAGCATCCGAAGGGTTGCCCTGATTGGTCTTGCTACTGATTGTAACTATCGCTCCCAGTTCGCCAGCGAAAGCGATATGCGGGAGCACGTCGTTAGCATGGTCAATTCGGCGTCGGAAGTCTACGAGTCCACATTCAACATCTCCCTCGGCATCCGGAATATCACCGTCCAACCCCCTGAATGCCCGGGAAGTGCCCCGGCAAACGCACCGTGGAACGTGCCGTGTAACAGCGGCGCCACCATCACTGATCGTCTGAGCCTGTTCTCGGCATGGCGGGGTCAATTCGAGGACTCCAATGCGTACTGGACCCTGCTGAGTACCTGCAACACCGACGCGGCCGTCGGACTAGCTTGGCTGGGCCAGGTATGCTCCCAAGGCGCGACACAACAGGGGGCCAATGAGACTATCGCAGGCGCCAACGTGGTAATAAGCACAGACGGTACCGAGTGGCAGGTCTTCGCTCACGAGACGGGCCATACGTTTGGTGCATTCCACGACTGTACGCCCACGACATGTAGCGATGGGACTGTGAGCATGCAGAAATGTTGTCCCCTCAGCCGCAATACTTGCGACGCTGGGGGAGACTTCATCATGAATCCGTCTACCGGGAGATCAATTACGCGTTTCTCCGCTTGTAGCGTTGGAAATATCTGTTCGGCCATGGGCCGCGGCAGTGTCAGTTCTTCGTGCCTGAGTGACAACAGGGGAGTCCCCACGATAACCGAGAGCCAGTGCGGCAACGGCATCGTCGAGGAAGGCGAGCAGTGCGACTGCGGTGGAGAAGAAGGGTGCGGCGGTAACAACTGCTGTGATCCTAATACGTGCCGCTTCAGAAGCGGTGCCGTCTGCGATCCAATGAATGAAGACTGCTGTACGAATCAGTGTCAGTTCGCCTCGAACGGGACGGTATGCCGCGAAAGCTCAGGAGCCTGCGATCCGGAAGAGACATGCAACGGCAGCGCCGCGATGTGCCCACAGGACGTCAATGCTCCCGACGGTCAGGCGTGCGGCGATAGCGGCGCCGGCCTGGCCTGCGCCTCCGGCCAATGCACGTCCCGCGACCAGCAGTGCCAGGCGCTCATAGGGTCGCTGACCTCAAACCAGGACACGAGTGCCTGCGACGCGCAGAGTGGGAGCTGCGTCGTGTCTTGCTCATCGCCAGAGCTGGGCCCTCGAGCCTGTTACAACATGCAGCAGTACTTCCTAGATGGTACCCCCTGCGACGGCGGCGGGACGTGCCGGAACGGCGTCTGCCAGGATTCCAGCTGGTTCCAGCGCGGCATCAACGCCATCAGGGACAACCTCAACATAGTCATCCCCGTCGTTTCCGTCGTCGGCGGCCTCATCCTAATATCCATCTTCAGCTGCTGCATCAGTTCGTGCCGCCGCAGGAGCCGCATCAGGAAGGCAAAGGCCCAGGCCGCGCAGGCCAACAGCAGCTGGGTTGCGGGCAGTTCGGGGGGCGGCGCGTGGGCTAGTAATTACGGCCCGAACCCGCCGCCTCCAGCCTACCCCATTGCCGGGACAAGGGGCTCTCCGCCTAGCGACGGGCCGTGGATGCCAAGGAGGGCGTCCACGACGCGGTATGCCTAAAGGCTCCGTTTTGACTTTTTTGTATCTGGGGCCGTCCCCACCTAGGATATGGTGGGATCTGGAAGCGAAGAACCGGGATGGGGGAAATCTATCATCGCCATCATCATCATCATTTCTCAGTAACATTGTTATCATGCCATGGGCGTTGGCGGCGTCTTTGTTTTCTTGTGCGTGGTATAGTTAGAAATGTTGAAAGGAGAGGGCGTCTCGCCCCCCTTCCAACCTAGGATTGTCTCGTCCTTTTTTGTTTCCTGTGTTCTTCGGCACTTCTTGTTGGTATAAAGTCCTTTGACATATCACACGGCAGGGTGCAGGACGAAAACTCATCGGGCGGTCTTGGGAATTGGCGCCCGTGGGACATGCTCTTATACATCAATACCAACATACTATAGGAATCCACCGACTCGCCAACCACCATGCTTTCCTCTGCGAGACGACTGCGGTACGGTATGGCGGCAGGCAGGAGAGGATAGGATCGCATTGACACAAGGCAAGAACACCAGACGCCGCAGGAGAACCTGACCTGGATAGGGAGGGATTACTGTAGCTAGCTAGCATCAACCGAAGTACGAGTTACGTATAAAAATTGCGTAGGTTGAATATGTGCACATATATGCATATTATGTATGGTTCCCCCTGACTGCCTGGACTAGAACTAGTCTCGATGTGTTCATATCTTCTGGGTAAGTGAGTATACGACGGATAGATGGCCGTTGGGTGCGGAGGAGGTTTTGAACAAGAGCAGGTTTTGGACAAGTAATAGGTAGTTGTCAAAGTAGACGCAGGTTACAGATGCATTAGTCCGATGTTTTGGAGGGTCCAGCAAGTGGTTCAAGAAAGGGGCTTAGAGGCAGGCGTAGTAGGGTCTGATGTATTTGGTTCAGGGGCAGGTTCTCGGGTGATGACTTCAAACCCGAATAGACTTACTTCGTCAAGGTCTGAAGGCAGGGAGAGAGCAGAGACAGTGCTATGGTTCAGTGGAGGTGGATATGTGTTTCGTTGCTCCGATAACGGTGTTAATGCGTTCGGGTAATTCCGTTGACTGGGCGATTTGGAGCTCTTTCCGAAGTAGTCTGAATAAATCGAGATGGTGGTTTCGATGAATTATTTCGTTCGTTCTGATGGTTATTTCCGATGGGGTGTCGTGATGTTGGAATAAGGGGCCTCCAATACCTCCGTACCATAGGGTTTAATGTAGGAGATAAGTAAATCTACCGAGTAACCGAGTGTCACGGCATGAGGTACGATTTTTGGTAGGTACATAAAGTGATCCACATTGTGCTTGTAATTGGAGAATTAGGGACTTTTGGCATGTACAGCGAAAATTGAGGGACGAACTTGTCTAGAGTGGATCTTAGTGTGGGGAAATATGGTTTTAGAATAACTAAGAGTAAGTGTAGATTATTAAACTTCCCGCTGGTGTTTTGGCGGGGAGAGCCCATGTAGGTGGCGACTCGTGTACGTGTATATATATGTATGTGCGAGGACTGCTTCTTCGCTCGAGGTTGCTGGTGAGAACACGTCCTCGTTGACGACGCGGTATCAGGTAAAACCCATCCCATGTAGCCACCGGTTGTCGCCAGCCACACCCAAGTCGAGACTCCACGATCCCAGGCAAAGTCGCATGCATGCGTGTGTATATCCGCCACTTTGGGTCAACTTAAGCGGGCAAGATATGCTTGGGCACTTTAGATCCGTTCCCTTGCCTTCCCCCAGTGGTGGCAGATACCACCCCCCAGGTGCTGCTTATCAGTGTTGTCCTGTTATGACCCGTTGTTTCCATTGAGCACCCGTATCGTAGCGTTCCGTATGTCGCCATGCCCATGCCCATGCCCATGCCGTATTCCACGCGGACCTGGATGGACACAAGCACGAGCAAGTCAGGAAGCGAGCCAGTCGACCCGCTCCCATCCGTATCCGCGCGCCTGCGCCAAAAGTTCTCGACCAAATAAATGATAAGACGCCTAGGCCTCATTCCGGCCGCCCTGGTCATAGACATAGAAGTGCGAATTCATCACTCCTCCCCACAGACAGCAGACAGCAAGTTAGCTGGAATGGATAGACGGGACAGAATCACCGGCTTGTTCCTCCTCCTCCTCCTCCTCCTCCTCCTCCTCCTCCTCTCCCTCGCCCGCTCTCTTTCCTCGCCGACGATGAGGCTGACGTTGTCGGCTTCTTCCGGCCGCTATTCCCCCCTTGCTGAGGCGACTGCGGCTGCTGATGTTGTAGCGCGGGAAGCGGCGCCTCGACGTTGCACAGCATTCGCGTGTAGCGGAGGCGCGTCGCCGGGGTGCTCTGTTTGCGGGTCGGGGGGTTTAGTTATGGTTACCAGTGTCACGAACGGCTAGGACATAGTAGGTAGGGTTTAGGTTTCAGGAGAAATACAGAGAACTGAGGGGAGGGATGCACGGGGCCGGAAGAACAGTAGGTTTGTGAGAAACGTGGGGAAGGGGACCAAAATAGAATGAAACATACCTCGCCGTCACGCAAGGAGGCCGCTATCAGCATCTCCGGCGTGCCCAGGACTTGGGCGGCGGTGCGCCGCTTCTCCAGGACGCGGTGCGGTTCCCGTCTGGAACTCCTGCGTGTTAGACATCAGCGGCTGGTGAGTTTAGTTCATTCACGTATGGACCGGGAGAAAAGAAAAGCCAATCTGCCAATAAGGAGCATGATACATACCGGTGACGCCGTCCGCCCCCGAAGCCGCCGCCCCCACCGCTACTCCCGCTGTCGCTCCCGCAGCCGCCGCCGTCGTCGCTCGTCTCGTATGGGTCCTTGCCCCGCGCCTGCCGGTCCCGCATCTCCGCCGTGAACCGCGACGACGCCGGCGCTTCCGAGGACGAAGCTCCCCCTCCTCTGCTGCTGCTACCCCCGGCAGGCGACCCGTGGCCCGACCTGTACGGTGACCCTGCCTGGGCGGCAGTCGAGGCCATGATTGTTTGGGGGCCCTTTTATTGGTTTCCCGCTTGCCCGCACGCGCTTGTCTTGCGACGTCCCGAGAGTTGGTTCCTTGCCCACTCTGGATTGCGATCTTCTTGGAGCGGGGCGCGGGGAAGAATTCCGAAGATGCAGGCTTAGACAGACAGACAGACACACAGACAGACGGATGGTATGAGACTAGGTAAGTCCTACTAACTTGAGAGCTTGCGACGGAGGTCAAGATACGATTATTTACTTTCCTTCTCGATGCGGTGACTGTTGACTTTATTTATTGTGGCGGTTGTGGGGAAGCTCCGTCAGTTCTGTTATTGGTGTTCCTTTTTACTTTTCTTCTTTGAGTTTGACGCTTTTTTCTTTTTCTCATTCGCCGTGGCTTGTGCGCGGCACGGCACGCCGAAATGCACGGCGGCCTTTTGGGACATCGCGGGCAGTGCTCTCAGGATGATGATGATATGACTGCGCGGCTCCATCCCGGCCGGGTATTCCGCGTGATCATATGTGTCTGCCGCTGCTGCATCCTCCTTATCCCGGGTTTTTGTGAGTGAGGAAGCTTAATATCCAGAGACGATCCTGTCGAGGGTGGGTGTGTGGTGGTGAGAAGTTGTGTCGCCGTGCCATCCCATCTGACATGTGATGACAGAGATCCCCCCCTCCGACCCACCGGCTTGCCATCCATCATGTGACAGCCAACCACTCTGCAAAGCAGGCAAACTGGTTATAATGAGTCGCACAGACCCCTCTTCCGTTTGCCTCGCGGGCATATGCAATCAATTAGCCGCCGCCCGCGACGCCGCTCCCGTAGGTCTGTCGATTTGGCAAGCCATGCAGGAGTTCCGATAGGTCCAATGCAGCTCTCCGCGGGAGGAATTGGCGGCGGGCTTCGACAGCCCTTGCATTCGTGCGCGGGCTGTTAATATTGCGCGTGTGTCGTTCCAATGCGCGTTCGTCTCGAAGCGTATCCGACGCCATGCAGCCTGCCGTCGGAGAGGGCAGCTGTCAACTGGAGGCTCATCAGATTTTACCGTTCGACTTCGTGCCCGCGTGGAGGTGGTCGTGGTGACATATCGGCTTGTCCGCCCCCAGATCTGAGGCGACACGAGACAGCTGGAATGTCGGTCGAAGACGCCGGGTCAATAGAAACTACCAAGATAGGGAATGGGTCATATAGCAGCCGAATGTCATATCTCAATGGCGGGCCAGACGAAGTTCACCTTCCTTGTTCCTCATTTACCCCGAAATTTTCTCCCAACAGGTCAGGAATGGTGCGTCTCTTTCCCACTATAGAACGAGACATGATTACGGCATGACATTGGTATACTCTTACCTAGTTAATGTATTCTTAAGTGTCTTACTTGGTAATACGCTACGAATTCCAACTTTGGGCCGCCAACTGAGCTACTTGGACTAGTTACCCATTTTCATGTTTTGCCTGAGCCGACTCCTGGCTGGTTTTGGAGGGAGTGCTCGTAAGTGGCATGATTTGCTTATGAGTCCTCGCTGCTATAAGTTGCTGGAGCTGGATAAATTCGGAGGGTATCACATAGGCTAAAGGGTGGCTTTCTTAGGCCAGCGAACATACCTGGAAGCCGACTCATTCGCGAGCCATCCTACAAGGTAGACATAGTATGTGACGCGAGGTGAAATTACAGGGCTTCGAACGACACCGTAAGGAGCACACGCAAGAGCTATCGGCCCAGAAGGTTTAACTGGTATGCCTGAAACAAAAATAGACGCCTTTAAGCCAAGACCTCGTGACTTTCACATCGTACGGAGAAACTGGATTTCCTCCCTACAGGCACTGGGACAATAAGTATATAAAGGAAACACTTATAAAGCCTTACGTACTTTGGTCACGGCCAGCCAGACGCGGTGCCTGTCATGTGTTCGGCCGATATAACTTACCCGATGACAACATACCGCTTTGACATAGGCACCAGGAGCAGAACTCCTACCATATGCCATGCTGTAAGTTGGCCCCTTGGCATAAGAAGCCAACAAGCGAGAGAAAACCTCAAATATCTCACCCTGTGAGTCGACATAAGCATGGCATATTGCGGCAGAGCATTTTAGTGCCACGGTGACCAGTACACAATGGCAACATCGTATCTGGATGTGCATCTTTTGTGCTAGTATGATTCCCCCCTCCTCTCTGATGTATAGACTATGAGAGAAGACTTGTTTCGTTGCCAACCTATAACCTTTAACATGAACCAAGGAAATGATGACGCCCTATAGTATAGACAAGATCCTGAATATCGTATACTGCCGGATGCCAGTTAGAATATCCAGTTGGAGAGGGAATACCCACTTCGCCCAATATCCGCTGCACATGCTCGGAGGGCCCCGTTTCGATATTTTGTATACTAGAGTACGTAAAATACGACCGCCGGCCCGGTCCAGCGGTATCGAGCCCCGTAACGAGGCTACAGGCTGATAGCTACGCGGATAATCTATAGGAAGAGTATAGACGCCAGCGCTGAGGAACTACCCCCGCCAAGGCCGGCAACGTAGCCGCCTGCATTTAAGCGCGCCAATCCGGTGCTAGGACGGGTCGTGATCCCCCGAACGGTCGACACGGTTCCCGCTCAGAAACCAGTCCGTCTCCCAGTCTCCACAAGGAGCCCAGTCCGAGGCATCCACCCTGTGCAAACGTAGGTTGAGCCTCCGCAGCACCGCCTATAAAACCCGGTGGCGCGCGGGGCTTGAAGAAAGCACCTCAGTTTTTAGGAATTCCTAGAAAGCTTTCTCCTTCATTACCATCTTGTATTACTTAAGTTTTCCCGCTTAGAGAGCCGAGGAATTATTGTTTGACGAGATGACGACCTTCACCAAGATCATCGGGGACGAGATCCCCCTCATCGAGGTGGACTCCGGAAAGCGGCTGTCAAAGATAGACCCGATGACCTATGGCGGCTTCACGGAGTACGTTTCCCTCGGAGAAGAGGAAGAAGAAGAAGAAGAAGAAGACGAGTAAATCTGCGACGATGAACTGACAGAGAGACCAGGCACATGGGCCGGTGCATCTACGGGGGCATCTACGACCCGGGGAACCCGCTCTCGGACGGCGAGGGGTTCCGGAAGGACGTGCTGGAGGCGCTGCGTGAGCTGGACGTCCCCGTGATCCGGTACCCCGGGGGTAACTTCTGCGCGACGTACCACTGGCAGGACGGGATCGGGCCGCAGGAGCAGCGGCCCTCGCGGCCGGAGCTCGCGTGGCTCGGGACGGAGACGAACCGGTTCGGCACGGACGAGTTCATGCGGTGGCTCGAGGTGCTCAGCGAAGGGCGCGAGCGGCGCGTGGAGCCGTACTTGTGCCTCAACTTCGGCACGGGCACGCTCGATGAGGCGCTCGCCTGGGTCGAGTACTGCAACGGCACGCGGGACACGTACTGGGCGAACCGGCGGCGCGCCAACGGGCACCCGGAGCCGTACAGGGTAAAGTACTGGGCGCTCGGCAACGAGGTCTGGGGCCCGTGGCAGGTGCTGCAGATGACCAAGGAGGACTACGCCAAGAAGGCGGCGCAGTGGGCCAAGGCGCTGCGCCTGCTCGACCCGGACATCCAGCTCGTGCTCTGCGGCGAGACGGGCCACAGCTCCTGGGACCACCACGTGCTGCGCGAGTGCGTCGACTGGGTCGACATGCACAGCATCCACATCTACACGGCGCACGCCGAGCACGCGCGCAACGCGACGGCGCCGCTGACGGCCGAGCGCGCGATCCAGATCGCCGGCTCGCTGATCGACCTGGCGCGCATCGAGCGGGGCTCGGATCCGGCGCGGCCGGCGCCCAAGATCTGCTTCGACGAGTGGAACGTGTGGGACCCCGAGCGGGCGCCCGGCGACAAGGGGGCCGAGGAGCGGTACACGCTGAGCGACGCGTTGGCCGTGGCCGTGTGGCTCAACGTCTTCGTGCGCCAGAGCCGCTACATCGGCATGGCCAACATCGCCCAGACGGTCAACGTCATCAGTCCACTGATGACGACGGAGCGTGGCGTCGTGCGCCAGACTACCTGGTGGCCGCTGTACCTTTTCAGCCGCTTCATGCGCGGGTGGACTGTGGCGTCCCACGTGCGCTCCACCGCCTACGAGGGCGAGACCTTCCCCAAGTGGTTGCAAGGCACTCTCGCCGAGGGGGCGCCCTGGCTGGACGTGAGCGCGTGTCTCGGCGACGACGGCTTCATCAACTTAGCTGTAGTGAACATACATGAGACGGAGGACTTCAAAGTTGACCTCAAGGGCGTCGGCAAAGACGTAACAGTATACAGGGTGTGCGGTGCCAAGGTGGACGTCGTCAACACTGCAGACAAAGAAGAGGTCGGCTTGTCGGAAGAGAAGTGGAACGGCGAGGGAGCCTTCACTTTCCCGAAGCACTCCTTTACAATGCTGAGATGGAAGGCATAATGGTAGAAGCCAAGGAGCAAGTGAATCCTTATTTTGTTATCTGTAAATTTAGCTCCGCTGTAAGAAGACATGGAACGGGATATTTCATGTTGGGTCGTCAAAAATCTAATTTTATACAACTCGAGGCCAACTACCTATATGTGTATACCCCATATACCCGCCAGCCTCCCTGCCATTTGGTGGTACAGGACCCGAGCTCACTTGCCTCCCCTAGGGTAGCCAAAACGTCACCCCGCAGATACCCTATCTTCCGTAGCCGTTACATAACCTTCGTCTCAATGGCTGAACAAGCCAGGACATAAGTTTCCAGCAAGTCATCGACCGTCCGTATTATCGGACCCACCAACATCTCTAGTGGGGTTACTGAGGTGATCGAGGGAGAAGGCTGCGCCTAATCGTGGGGCGCCAGTTGTCGTTCTGATATGAGATGAATTGTGTATCAACCGGCTGTCCCACTTATAATGGTCGTAGCTCTTCTCTACCATGCATCGTCCTATCAAATTGCGTTCCAACCATTGGGGCCTTCACTTGAAGATAGAAATACGGCAATAAGTCGTTTTCGCCCGGGCGGACCATGCCGCCAGATTGCGGGTTTTGCGCTTTTATTAGTACACGGATGATGATGCACGGCCTCTTATTGCTGCACCCGAACCACCCAGATTCTCGAATCGCGGCACTGCCTTTGCGGTCGGCTGTTTACCTTCCAGAGATCTGACATCCAAAGAACGAGGCGTCATCTTCGAAACTGATGAGTAGGTGGAGACAGTTCACCGGAAACTGATGACGGCAAGCTGAGACTGTTCAGTTGAAGTCCCTTAGTTAGGAAGGAAAACTTACTCGGCTATTCACGCCATATGCCAGCTTATGCCCGGTCGAATCCCAACCCAAGCAGTGCTCATCCTCTTCGTCGGATTCGGGGTTGGTTCGAGGGCTGAGCCAGCCTGGATGAGGCGTACGGCTCCAGCTCGCTCGTGGAATACTGTGATCTCCGACCTTCCAGATCAAGATCCTCTCGTTCGTCGCCCCGGCAATGAATGCGCCATCCGGGGTGAAGGCGAGCGCGACAATGGGAGGCCCCATGGTCATGGAGCACTTTGGCTTGCCATCGGTCGCGAGGGCGTTCCAAATGATGATAGCCCCATCTTCCCCCCCGGATGCTAATAGTCGCTCATCCGTTGGGGGTGGGGTTGGCGAGGGTTGCCATGCTAAGGCCGTGACGGCGTCGCAGTGAGCTTGTATTTCACGACGCTTTCCGTTGACGTTCCAGATCTGTGTATGTACTCCATGTCAGATATCATGATAACCGAGCATCAAGGGGCTTGCCTTACGTCCACGAATCCCTTCAGCCCACAAGTAGCCGCTAATGAGGACCTCCAGTCGAAGTGAATCTGGGTCAGGCCATCTCCTTTCCGCGTCTCGAACTTTTGCATTTCAACTATCTTCGTTTCCGTACATCGCAACGCAAGCAGCAGCTCGCCGCCGCCAAGCAGGAAATCGGTTTCAGTCGTCCAAGCGGCATCTAACGGGTCGGAATCTAAATCGTGCTCTGGAAGGTAGTACGACATGGTATTCGATGTCGCGGCGTGGAAGACGGTGATCAGGCTCCCTCCGCTGTCGGGGGCGATGCCCAGAATCGCTGCGTTGTTAGGGTTCCAGCGGAGTCTGATGATGGGCGGCTCGGGCACTTCGAAGTTGTGAAGGTGGGCGCCATTGGCGCTCCAAAGGCCGAGGCGACCCTTAAAATCGGAATCGGTAGCCACCGCGATGGCCGTGCCGTCCCAATTCCAGGCCATCGCAGTGACCGTCGCCTTGGGAGGTACGTCGTCATCAATCAGACTATGAAACTGGTGAGCGATGCCAATGCCGTTCACGTGACCAGAATCTGTGTCGGTGGGAGCCCCACGGGAGATGGTCCAGATTCGGGCTAGCGCATCGGTACCAGCAGCGGCCAGAATTGTGGGATCCCGGGGGTTCCACTGGCAATGCAAGAGCACGGGCGGGCTTTCACCATTACCATTCATCCTCGACGTTGCGCTCAGTGGTGAAGAGGCTGATGCTGATGCATTGTCGTCCGAAGCGCTCAGGGGAACGAAAGTTGTCTCTGTGGCCAGTTCCTCGACCTTTTCGACCTGGGTGCCCTGTTCTGGACCGTCGGTTTGAGGGTGAGGCGTGGGCGCTTGCTCGCCTTCCAGGGGTGACGGGTAAGCGTGGCTGGTACTGTTATTGTCGCCTTGGTGGCTCTGCCCGTCAATTTCCATGGGGGTTGTGGCTGCATCGGCCACCCCATTTTCGTACCCGTTACTCAACCGTGGCCGCTTGGCTGGGGAACCATTTACGACCAGTGGCTGTTGTTGCCTGTCAATTTGACGCTTTCGGGTATTTTCCAGATCGCCTCCAGAGGTTCCAGTCGCTGCCGACGCCGCCGCTGCCGACGCCGCCTCCTCCGTCTCTGCTGATACTGCGCCTGGCTCACCTTCACGGTCTGGCTCTTCTGTAGTTCTCTGCTGGTGGTGGTGGTGGTGGTGGTGGTGGTGGTGTTGTAATAATTGCTGT